>OX401417.1:2587975-2750121 GCA_947846245.1 Cerastoderma edule | reverse complement strand
GTTCTCTAATGCATATAAAGATCAATGGACTTTCAAAGTTTGACTGTTTTTTTTGTTTTTTTTCATAAAATTAAGAAAAAATGAACATTTAAAAACAGCATTGGAGCTGGGAGAAATTATGGGTTATTTTCAATCCAAGGGATATTTTGCATTTTCATACAACATACAGGTAGAAGAGTTCTATTATATGTACAAAATTAGTTCAGTTATATGTGCAACAAAAAACACTTTTTTTTTTTACTTTTTTTTTGTATTTTTATTGTTAACCAATTTCTTCCAATTTGCTGGTTTTAATGCTCAAACAGAAATGTTTAGAAGCCATTTTGACTAAATGAGAAATTGACTGTGTTTGTAATATGTAATTACACATTATGCCACAATGTTTAGGTAAAATTAAACCCTGTCAACTTTATAATTGCCATACGCCATTGGTTTCAATGTGGACTGGTCACAGAATCCAAAATAAGAGTGGGGTTGTTGAGATCATGCAGGACATGAAAACAAAATAGGTGATAAAGGTAGAATACCCATAATCAACCATTTTGAATTGTTGTCTTTCTTCCAATTACTTCCATTGTTCTTGGTATACATTGGTCTACACCAAATAGTTCCGGCTCTGGCACGAGAATGAACAAAGTAATTTGATGAAGGAAAGAAATTCAAAGTGGCAGATTATGTGTAAGCAAATGTTCGCCTATGTTAGTCATCAGTTTTGTTTCTTTTGTGCATACCAACATCATAGGACCAAGTAGTTTGGCTGGATTTCCAATAATAGTCAATTTCTGAATGATTCCATGGTGTAGATAAGGGTACTGTGTGAAAGGGCATCATACCAGTATTATTTCAAAAATTGATTACATAAACTCAGTTTTCTGCTACAAATTAGAATCATGTCAAAGAGGCCCCTGTGGCCTGATGCTTAGAGTACAGAACATGGAATCACAAGGCCCATCTATGCATTGGTCCAAATCCCAATTATTGGTGATGGCATTTGGATATTCATGAGAGTTAATCCTCTGACTGAATTATAGATTGCTGATAGTTCTAGCCAATTATACCAAGTTTGGGGTCTTCTTTCATCATTATGAACAGGGCATTGCTACCTCAATGAAGTAATGATGACGCAATATAAACCAATGTAAACAGTGCCCTGAATAAAGGGTTAAACGAAGCAATAATACTGTCAGTTAGGGGAATATGCATCTTGACCCATTACCAAACAATAACAACATTTTACCACTTTGTTGCAGACGACTCTGGAAAACACTGTGGGAAAAGGGGAAATTGCTCTTAACAAGGGATTTTTCCTTTTCCTACAATGTTTCCCACCCTAGCAGAAGATTTATTATCAATTCCATCACATTTTGAAATGTTGTCTGCAAAATCTTTCAATTAGGGACAGTGGAAATTTTGGCATTTGGTAAAGGGTTAATTGGGGCTATGATGATTATTTAGTTAATGCACTTACAAATGGAGAAATTGCTTACCGATTAAGTTTCTTGTTATACAAGCAATTGCTTCTTTTATGCAGATTTTCAATTTAAAAAAATATTTTCCCAAAATTAAGTTTTCCTCTAATGCTTTTTATTTGGGCTGATAAGAAATGGATTCAAAATGAGATAAAAATGATAAGTCAATTATGATTATTAGCTAACACCTTATATGAATTATTATTTGCTGTTTTATTGAAAGAAAAAATGGAAAGCTGTCATGATATAATTGGTAATCTAACTGCACTACAAACTGTTGACTGGTCAACATTTTAAAATTTTGATCGCCTTCACAACATGTGTTTCTGCAAAGATTGCTTGGAATTATTTGATGTTTGCTGACCAAGGCGGAATGAGTGATTTAGTTTGGCAGACAATACAGTGACATTATTCGTAGTGCGGCAAAGTCTTTTAGCCTTTTTAGAGTTGACATCAATTTCCTGTATTAAATTTGTTTTTCAAGTGAATCCAAAAAATAAAAGTGTTGAGTAAAAATGTTGTTTCTGTGCATGAGTTCTCCAAATAATCATTTTTATAATGTGTTAGGTAATAAAACAGTTATTTTATTGGCATCTAAAGAAGGAGCAATTTTTCTTCTGTCCAATAAGTTGCTTAATGCTTTAATGCAGGTGTTTGCGAATAAGTATAATGTTATGGTAATATTAATTATACATGCCTATGTAAAGAGTAATGGTTTAACTCTCTATGTGACTATATGTTAAGAATCATATTATATTCTGTCGGACAGACAGACACAACTTTTGAATTATTTATTTATTATTTTTTACAAAAAAATAGTGGAAAAATCATGAAGAAAAGTATATACTAATAAACCTTTATTACATAATGTAATAACTTGTAATAACATGTGTTGTTGTCTATTTGTTATGCCTTATAGTGCTGGAACCTACTTCATGCTTTTGCTGCTGCAAACAGGTTAGATCCAGGCCAGCTGCCAAGTAAATTGGCGACAGGTGTGTGATCAAGCCTGTTTGCTACACCGAGTATCTTTCATCAGCAAAATTAAGCAGATGTATAATGTTCGCTAAGCAGACGACACAAAAATCTATTTACTCAGCATTCTAAGGGTTGAGACATGCATGAATTCTGATTGACCAATATTCCTCAAGTAGTTGAATTAGTTATAGTAGCATGATTTACCAGGCTTTCCCCACAAAACAGTCATTCTCTTACGTGAAACTTCTTAACCCATTAACAATCAATAACAACATTTAACCAGTTTGTTGCAGACAACCCTGGAAAATATTGTGGGAGAAGGAGAAATTGCTTGTTAAGAGCAATTTCTCCTTTTCTTTGAATGTTTTCTGCCCTATCAGAAGATTAATTTTCAATTTCATCCCATTTTTTAATGTTGTCCGCAATCAGTACTGTTTCAATTTGGGACAGTCAAAATTTTGGCGTTTGGTAAACTGTTAAATGTTTGCAAAGAATTTTGTGCAGTACTGGTGAGGTTATACCAGGGGCATCGATATGTGCGCTAACTTCTGGTTGAATGACAACATTTACTAATCAATACAGATTTTGGTTCTTAACTTTACATCTACATATACAAAAAGTTATTTTTTTTTTTTTTTTTTGGTGAATTAAAAACAGACGCATGTATGATTTAGATTTCAGAAAAAGGACTCGTGTTCGTTCGCATCCAAGTTTGAGCTTTTCTGATGTACTCTTTTCCTCTTTATATTTACCTTTACGAGGAAATCTATTGTACAAATCATTCTTTGTGAGACAAGTCACAGGCGCATAGATAGGAACGGTAATTGCTGTCATTTGACAAAATTTACTAATCATTATAGATTTTGATTCTTGCATACACAACCAGTACCAGCGCCAAATGGATATATGGGAAGTCACAAGATAGACTTCACCTCTTTTGGGAATCGAACTTGCAACACTTGTCCCAAAGCTGATGTGCTACCTCAGTATCGTGATTTCGTTGAAAGGTTTTATCAAATAGTTCCAACCCGATGCTCAAAATGAAATGCCAATCTTTATGCTAAATGACTTTTGTTTGCTTTCATATCATTCAATAAAGGCAATCCTCAATGTTGCTACTAAATTTTAACTTTAATTGTGATGGAAACTGGCTTTAGTTTTGCTTCTGTCATGTTCTTTTCCAGAAATATAGGCCTTGTTGAACACTATGGTCAGCTTGGTTTGGGCTTTGCTGAGGGTCTGTGCTGTCATTTGTATGCTTTCTCCCTGCATGGGTTCAAATCCCAGTGAGGGATATGGATTTTCATGAGAAGCATTGTGCTCAATAATAATTGGTTGAACAGACCAAAACAAAATCTGAACTTGCCACTAGGAGAGGGGTCCATGGGGGTTCTTAACACCCCTTTGACAGGCCAAACATAGTTTGAAGCGGTCATTTTGGCCTGAGGCCTGTTCTTATTGAAAGCAATGGAGAGGTAGTCTCCCAACTGACTTCAGGAAAGCCGATGGTTCTTCCTGGAATGGCCAGCCTTTATGGACAGTTGAGTATGGGATCTTCCGCCATCATTAAGAGTTGGGCATTGCAACATAACTGAAATAATTTTGACGCAATGTACGATAAACCCCATATAAAGATATAACTATATGGTTTCTCCATTATATCCACAGTGAGGCATCTGCTGGGGAAGTGTTATACCTTTACCAAACACCAAATTTTAGACTTTCCCAAATTGAAAGAGTTTGCAGACGACATTTCAAAATGTGATGAAATTTGAAAATAATCTTCGGATAGGGTAGAAAATATTGTGGGAAAAGGAAAAATTGCTTGTCATGAGCAATTTCTCCATTTCCCACAATGTTTTCCAGAGCTGTCTGCAAAAAAAGGTTAAAGGTATTTACTGTTTGGTTATGGGTTAAAAATGGGGGTTACAAAAATGGCATTAAACCCTTATTGTTTTACAACGATTGTGTTGGAAGCTTGAAGCTTATTGAATTCACTCTCAAAGACAACTTCTTGGATACCAAACCAGTACTCACACCGATTTTGTGGGGTTGTCCTGGTAATATGTCACTCTGCAGCTAACGGTGATTGAACCCCGGGCCCTCGGTACAAGAGGCCAATGCTCTTACACTGCACTACCTGTTGCATAAAACTTATTTTAAGGGGCTTGTTCACAGACGTGAATATTTAAATAGCTTTTGAAAGCATAATTGATTGAAGACATGTCAATTTATTTGAATATGAAAAGTTTATATGCGGGACGCATCAAAAATGATGTCATGTTTGTGAAATGAAATACATGTTTATTCACTGTATACGCACTTAAAAGAATACAAAATGATCTTATTTTGGTACCAATGACTATTCTTCAGTGCATATCATATAACAGTACAGTTGTTGTGCAGTTTTTTACTTTCAAATTTCCTCAAATCAGTCTGTGAAGAAGCACCTTTATACCATCCAACCAAAGTTGTTAGAATTTACATGATTGTCATCTATGAACATTCCATTATTATATCAAATGGAACATGAAGATATATACGGAATTCTTGTCAAAAGCGCATTAAGATTTCCCTTCATACAAGCTCGATTTTACTCACCTACTTCAAAAGATTTTATGATGAGCTTTTTTATTATACTTATCAATTGAAAAAGGCAAATCTGTTGCTTCATTTGTGTTTCTAATTGCGTATCTTGAATGAAACATGTTTTGTCATTCTTAATGAATGAAAAGCTTGAAGGATGAAAGTGCTGTTATTTATAAAACTGAATATGTTGTAAAGGCTTGACCATAATCGAGGTTAATCCGAATCCCGGACCGGCTGTTCGGATTTGATTCACATATGGGGAAGCTTTCCACCTGGCTTGCGGTGGGTCGGTGGTTCTACCCAGGTGTTTCATGCACTTGGGGTCTTCCTCCACCTGTAATTAGCTGGGCGTCGCTATATGCCTGAGATACTGACGAAGTGACGATAAACTCGAAAAACAAACAAACAAACATTTTTATTTTATTACCACATACCACATTTGCTTATATGGTTCAACATCGATATTTGATCTAAAAAAGATACTCGAATTCCTTAGTACAAACACACACTATATTTTACTGTAATAAATAATGTAAATATAATTTGATATATCAACCTAAAACAGTTTATACCTTAGTATAGTTATAAGTGGGCCGTTTTGACCCGGGACGTTTTGGTATTGGGCCGTTTTTACTCGGGGCCGTTTTGGTTTTGGGCCGTTTTGACCCTATACCGGTAATTAGCCATACCTGTAATCGGTCCGGTAATTCGTAATTTCGCCGCCAATCGTTGTACAGTGTAAACAAACATTTGGGCGTGACTTGGATTATTTAAATCTAACAGGTGGGAATCTACATATTAAAAGGTATGAAAACAAAATTATATTTTGAAATTTTATTGAAGCTATAGTCGCAGTAATTTAATTATTCAGTTTGCATTGACGTCAAGCTCGATTGAAGGCCACGTAGATATATTTAAAAGTCTTCGATGCGATAAGAACGCTCATGCTCACATGAATCATGAAAGATGGGAAAACCCAGTCTTGGTTGATTTAGTGTTATTATTCTGATAGAGTTGTAAAATATTTTGGTATTGCAAGAGAAAACGGTTTTAACACGTGTAACTAAAACAGATTTATATACAGGAATTGTCAGGTAAGAATTGATTTATGATCGAGAATTTGTGTGAAATATTTTTATTTTGAAAAATTCTAAATTAAAAATATATCTTGTGCTGGTTTCCATTTGATTAAAAAGAAAATGAGGTAAGCATAGTGAATACACAGGTGCTTGAAACAATCTTCGATAATATCCCAATATATGCTCTATATATTGGGATATTATCGAAGATTGTTTCAAGCACCTGTGAGTGAATACTAATTCTAACCTGCTGGGAGTGTTGAGGGTCTAGTGCAGGGTAACCACAGGTACTTTATTGGAAACAATTTTATCGCTTGTGAGTAAAACCTCAAAATTGTTTTCTACTGATGTAGATCATAGAAGAGCTGGAGTTAGAGGCTGACGATGGCCTATTTCCAGAAGTCAACTTGTGAGAACTTGTGAGAACTGATGTAGTCATTTTAGTTAAATTTATTTGTAAGAAAAAGGGAAATATTGTGATATTTTTGTATAAAGCAAAAACAATCTATATATACATGTATGTATCTTATAGATTTCAATATGGTCATTAAAGAATATCATTTTGTGAAAACAATTGTCAGTTTTAACCTTTTTATTAATTTTGTGTACATTAATTATATTTTTTACAGATTTTTATCACATAGACTACAGTAAAAAACCCTGGCATACATGCACAGGTGAATCATTAATGATTGTTTTCTGGTTTGCACAAATTTGTATGTCTTGGGAAAAAGAAACAACAGTAATTGTTTAGAAAAAATCAACATAAGTTATGAATGTATTGTAACAAATGTTCTAAGATCATGATAATATGCAAGCATTGTGATTGAACTATTGCTGTGCATGACAAAATACCATTGATAGTTACTGCATTAGTTATTTGTAAATATCATTACTGGTTCTCAGTCTCACAGGTAAAATCCATTAATAATCATAACTCAGACATGGAATAAAGAGTTACAATCCCTGTTTTATTTTCTCTTACAGACAGAGACACACAATGTATCAAAACAAACAGGATGGAGTGATGACAGGCCAGCCACAAGGTTGGTTTATTTAAGACAAAATGTACCATTTTGGGGGTTTAACCCATTACCAAACAATAACAAAATTTAAAGACAACTCTGGAAATCATTGTGGGAAATGGAAAAAATGCTCTTCACGAGTAATCATCCTTTTTCCCCAATGTGTTCTGTCCTATCAGAAGATCATTTTCCAATTTCATCACATTTTTTTATGTCATCTTCTTGGGACAGTCAAATATTTGGCGTTTGGTAAAGGGTGAATGCAAGAGTTTAGTAGGTCCTTCACATGTGGTAAAGACTAGTCTGACCAAAGTCTTGCTTTGGCCCCCTGATATCCTTGTAAACTCTCTGTTTATGGGCCACCAGGGCTTCTTTTCCAACAATGCTTTTCATTGTAATCATTTCAAAATGTTATATGACCGCATGTTTAATGCAGCTGTCATGAATAAATATCAACTTAATTTTATTCACAAACAATTTCCTGTGTAAACCTTAAACCCTTACAGTGCTTGAACCGACTTCATGCTTATGCAAACAGGCTAGATCCAGGCCTGTGATCTAACATGTTTGTTACCCTGAGTATCTTTCCTCAACAAAATATAGCAGATTTTTAAGGTTTAGGAAAGCAGACAACACAAAAATCTATATTTAGAAAATTAGCCAGTATCTAAGGGTTAATTATCCTTATCTAAGCAGTGTTCCATTACTCCATCATATCATCCTGCCACAACTGCTCCAAAAGTCTCTAGAAATGATAATGAAAAATGGATAAATAGCTCATCATGATTCCGAGCCTTAAGTCATGGTAATTATTCTTCATCTGTGGTGTCTTTTAACCCATTACCAAACAATAATGTCGTTTTACCAGTTTGTTGCAGACGACTTTGAAAATCAGTGAGGGAAAGGAGAAATTGCTTGTGAAGAGCAATTTCTTCTTTTCCCACAATATTTTCCACCCTATCAGAAAATTATTTTCTAATTTCATTACATTTTGAAATGTTATCTGCAAACTTTTCAATTTGGAACAGTCAAATTTAACATTTGGTAAAGGGTTAATTTGGACCAGTTTTGAGTGAACAACTTTACCAAACTTTGTAATTTTCTTGTTAGCTGTCCAAATTGAAAAGTAAACAGGTATAGCCTGGCAGCATGTTTTAAGTAATTTCCTTGGATACATATATCTTCATTTAACGCTTTCCCAAACAACAAATTTTCGACTGTCCCAAATTGAAAGAGTTTGCAGACGACATTTCAAAATGTGATGAAATTGAAAAATATTCTGCGGAAAGAGCAGGAAAACCTTGTGGAAAAAGGAAAAATTGCTCGTCACAAGCAATTTCTCCTTTTTCCACAATGTTTACCAAAGCCGTCTGCAACAAAGTGATCAAATGTCGTTATTGTTTGGGAAAGGGTTAAAAATGCAATGAAGCAGAAGGATTAAGAAAGTTGTATGATAAATGAAAAAATGAAAATCTTGTAACAATGATTTCTGCTTAGTTTGTTATATAGCTGTCTACACACTAGAGTTTACAAGCTAATGTTATCTTTCCAAGATAATGATTTCTATCTTTGGTTGCTCTCAAATAAAACCAGATTAAAATTCCATATAGGAGAATGGTTGTTTGAGTCATGACAAATACTGGTCTAGATGGAAGTTGTATTCTGGTCTTTAAAACGCAGCATTTCATGAGCTGAAAAGAAAATCCTAATTTGTTGGCATTCATTAGAATCGTCTAGATGAGACAATTCTAATGAGTACCAAAATAGGGTTTAGAGAAGAATCAAAGAAGTTAGCGAAAGGAAAAGGCCTCTTATTTGAACCCCTTGTTTCAATGGATTTCATTTTAAGAAGAGTAAAAATCATTGCAACAAATCACCGATCAAAATTGAAAGCAACAGCAGGCAAAAACTAGAAAGTAGCCGAACTGTGTCTTCTTGCTTTGGTAGAAATCTTTGTAACATAAGCGTAAATTGTTTTTTAAGCAGTTAAATCAAGTGGTTTCTTTTGAAAGTTCTTTGCCACAGATTTGTTTTAGAGTCCATAAACATAAAGCATTAACCCTTTATCAAACACCAAATGAATGGCCGTTTCTAAGTTGTGAGAACTTGCGGTCAGTCACCCTTTTGCCAAATTTAATGATTTTGTTACTTACCGATGTTGTGTACCGAGTATTTTATGTTCAATTATATGGCAATAAAATATGTTTAAACTAAACACCAAATTTTGACTCTCCCAAATTGAAAGAGTTTGCAGACAACATTTAAAAATGTGATGAAATTGAAAAATAATCTTCTGATAGGGCAGAAAACATTGTGGGAAAAGGAGAAATTGCTCGTTAAGAGAAGCTTCTCCATTTTCCTCAATGGTCTCTAGAGTCGTCTTTAACAAAGTGGTCAAATGTCATTGTTGTTTGGTAATGGGTTAAGGCAATCATTTAACTGTACATTAGGGAAGTGCATTATTGAATGCTGTTCAAAATCTATTTGACTATTATAGCTTTATTAGTATAGTGGAAAAGTCAACACTGAAGTAAATCTTTTAAGCACACACAATGGGTGTAATATGATCCTACACCTTTCATGAATCGACTCTTTCTCTCTGTCTCTGACAGTATGAATAAATCCATAGAAAACAGTTATCAGTTTCAAAACGGTGAAAAGGTACTGAAGCGTTTTGCACATGTTCTCACTTACAATTGTTTGGTGAGATGGCTCAAATAATTTGGTACATGTATTTTTTAAAACTTTGTTTTGGGGAAATTGTTTGGGGTCATTCGGTGAAAATGCTATTATATAATGAATAAGTGATATAAGTGGTATAAACTTGCCTTCAGCCTATTCCCACATAACTGTGGGAGTTTTGTCACCACACCCAAGGTGACAACATAATTATCAGACCCTTGTTTCATATTAACTTACGGTCAATACACCAAGCATCATCAGTCTGCTTTAATGCATCACCCACAAAAGTCTGTATAAAACACTGTGATAAAAGGAGGAATTGCAAACATTTCTTTTACCTTGATAAGTTATGTCATATTTCTTTCCCACAAATATTACAAAGAAAGAGATATTTTGTTTATACATTATTGTCTACAGTGCCCGTTTACACCTGAGAAAGATCTAAGAAAATGTTCATGAACTAAATGAACATTCATAAATGGCAAATTTCCATTCAAAAATATTCTGTTCATGAACATGTATATGAATTTCAATAACATGTTTATGAACATCAAGAACATTCTCATGAATCAATTCATGAACAGTTTTAGTGTTCATGAACATGTTCTCGATGTTCATGAACAAGGTCTGTTGCATGAATGCTCTTTTGTCATTCATGAATCTTTGGGAAGTTTATGAACAAGTTCTTGAATCTTTCGTAACCTTCACCTTAGCAATCTACTGGCAGTATATATACTGATTCTCCAATTTGGGAATTTAAGGCTGAATTCTAAATTTAAAGTAACAGCAGCCAATGAGTATATATATTTAGCATGAAAAATAACATTTGTTTGGTAGAAGACTTCATTTAAACAACAGTGTAGATTGTGGCAAGCTTCAACAAGCTGTGGTTGTGGGCATCTAGAAGCTGGGGGACGATATGGGTGATTACATAAATATACGGTTTTTAACTTAAATCTGACATATAAAGCTAAAGTTTAAATAATTTTGATTTCAAATGCAACCTATGAATGGAAAGAATTAATAAAAAATTCAAGGTAGTTCTTTTTCTTTCTTGGATTATAGAGAAATTTTGGCAGACTACTCTCCAATATTTCCATCATTACTTCACCAATATTTCTCTGCTAATGATTTGAAATTATAAATTTTGTGAATGTCTTCACACATTCTTTATAGATGTATTTTGTAAGCTATAAACATGTTTTTTTATGTTTAATGCTGAATGAAATTATGTCATGTTATGTTATTAGTAACTCGATCTGTCACACTGGTTACTAAAATCTCTTGCAGCAGATGCATCAAAGTGTTGAAGTAATAAAATAATGTGGATATAAAAAGACATATGGAGTGATGCAGAAAGTGTCATGATTTTTGACCTCAACCTACTCATACTCTAAATACATGTATATGTTTGACTTTAGACCTTTTTATCCTTTGTTTTTGTAAGTGTTTTTGCAATCTTGGTCATAAGACCTATTTCCATTGTGAAAGACTGAACCAAGTTATAGAAATGACAATCAAACTTTACGAATCCCTTGTCGGATTAATGAAAAACTTGCTGGTTTGATCACATTGTTTTCAAAAGCTGTCTCAACAAAATTTTGTGAGTGACTGTGCTTGTCTAGGAAAGGGTTTTAAAGATAAATTCTGACCTATAGTGTATTTCGTATTCACCCATATTCCAACCCTTCTTGTACTTGAATTTGATATCGCCCTTTGTGTAGTTACCTCATTGACCCTTATAGTACTGGAACCGACTTCATGCTTGTGCAAACAGGTTAGATCCAGGCCAGCTGCCAAGGAAATTGGTGGCTGGCCTGTTATCTAACCTGTTTGCTTCTCTGAGTATCTTTCCTCATCATAATTAAGCAGATTCTTACCGTTATGGAAAGCAGACTTCACAAGAATCTATTTTTAACAAATTACCCAGCATTCTAAGAGTTAAGAATGCTTTTTGACAAGAGAGAAAATGTCCCAAAAAGGCAATGAATATTGTTTTTAATATATGATAATTATATAGTGAGAGTTTTGAAGAAAGAAACATCTATTTACTATTTAAAGAGTATTGTTAACTATCATCCTTTAACCCTTTACCAAACGCCAACTTTTCGACTGTCCAAAATTAGAGAGTTGCAGACACCATTTCAAAACATGATGAAATTGAAAAATAATCTTCTGTTGGGCAGAAAATATTGTTGGAAATGAGGAATTGTTCATTAAGAGCAATATCTTTTTATTCTCACTTTGTTTTTCATAGTCGTCTGCAACAAATGTGTCAAATGTCGTTATTGATTGGTAATGGGTTAAGTAATTCAACTCCCTTTAATTGCCCTTTTAATTGGCGGTTTTGCGCCAAGCACATTATCCCTGTGTAATGGTTTCACCAAGGTTTGATTCTAGTGTGCTATTGCTTTGAAAT
The DNA here is from genome assembly GCA_947846245.1 of Cerastoderma edule. NCBI lineage: Eukaryota > Metazoa > Mollusca > Bivalvia > Cardiida > Cardiidae > Cerastoderma > Cerastoderma edule. Next base: position 2,737,880 of record OX401417.1, on the reverse strand, counting down.
TGGGTGATCACAAAAAACCTATTACAGTATAGAAAGATAAAAAGGTTTGTGATTGAAATAGGATGTTCTTTGGCTTCATGTTGACACAACCAGAAGATAACCTAGGAATGTTAACAAAACCCTTTCACCTCATCAACTTATTTTCCCATTTTGGAATTGCGACTGATCCAAATTGAAAGAAGCAGCATATGACCAAAGTAAAGTTATATGTAATCTTGGTGCATTGGACATTTATCAACTTATTATGAATGCTGGTCATTCAGAAAGGTTCAGTGTGAACTTACCGAACAATTTGCATTTTGTTCATTAACCCATTCCCAAACAATAATGATATTTGACCACTTTGTTGCATACTACTTTAGAAAACATTGTGGGAAAAGGAGAAATTGCTTGTAACAAGCAATTTTTCCTTTCCCACAAGGTGTTTTGCTCTGTCTGACCAATATTTTTCAATTTCATCACATTTTGAAATGTCGTCTGCAAACTCTTTCAATTTGGGACAGTCGAAAATTTGATGTTTGGGAAAGGGTTAAGATAGCTTAAGACTAAAAAACTTTTAAGAAACTGTTTCTAGCTACAAGATTGGCTGCAGAATATATCTTGATGTTTGTAAAAAAAGGCTTCAGTACCCCTTTTTATTTTGACACATGTATGATTAGTTAAAAAGCATTGAAAATAGCATTTGAAATATAGTTGGTTTTTGCTATCTACAAGCACTATATCAAACCTTTTCAGTCCTCTTCTAGTGGCCCAGCTATGCCCAATCTGTACTCCAAGGAAATACATTACCCGGTGTTTATACTTTACAGGCCAAGGGTATCCAGATGCACCGCCCGGGTACCAACAACAGGCGTACGGCCAGCCACCCCCCGGGGCCTATTCACAGCCAGGCTATGGGCAGGCAGGTTATGCCCAACCACCCCCAGGGTTCCAGCCACAACAAGGTAATATTGTACTCAATTTGTGAGATGTAGAAATAAGTAAATGGAAGGTTTATCCATTTTATAAATGACTGTAGCCAAACTTATCCTTTACTTCTTAGTATAGTATTTCTCGCTCACATTCCAAAAGAGCCCAACAAATAATTGAACAAATCTTAAGAATTATCGATTAATTGTATTGCAAGTCAAATTTTGTTAAGTGCTACTATTTTTCTTGTCTGAATGCTTTAAAGTTCCTCTCTGCGTAGGTTCCAATTCTGGTGAAACAAACATGTACAGACTTTCTTCATGAGAGGTAGTTTCTATGTTGAATAACGGAATGCAGATTGTTCTACCCGGCTTGACCAGTCCTAATGGACATTGAATAACGGAATGCAGATTGTTCTACCCGGCTTGACCAGTCCTTATGGACATTGAACAACGGAATGCAGATTGTTCTACCTGGCTTGACCAGTCCTTATGGACATTGAATAACGGAATGCAGATTGTTCTACCCGGCTTGACCAGTCCTTATGGACATTGAATAACGGAATGCAGATTGTTCTACCCGGCTTGACCAGTCCTTATGGACATTGAATAACGGAATGCAGATTGTGCTACCCGGCTTGACCAGTCCTTATGGACATTGAATAACAGAATGCAGATTGTGCTACCCGGCTTGACCAGTCCTTATGGGCATTGAATAACGGAATGCAGATTGTTCTACCCGGCTTGACCAGTCCTTATGGACATTGAATAACGGAATGCAGATTGTTCTACCCGGCTTGACCAGTCCTTATGGACATTGAATAACGGAATGCAGATTGTTCTACCCGGCTTGACCAGTCCTTATGGACATTGAATAACGGAATGCAGATTGTTCTACCCGGCTTGACCAGTCCTTATGGACATTGAATAACGGAATGCAGATTGTTCTACCTGGCTTGACCATTCCTTATGGACATTGAATAACGGAATGCAGATTGTTCTACCCGGCTTGACCAGTCCTTATGGACATTGAATAACGGAATGCAGATTGTTCTACCCGGCTTGACCAGTCCTTATGGACATTGAATAACGGAATGCAGATTGTTCTAACCGGCTTGACCAGTCCTTATGGACATTGAATAATGGAATGCAGATTGTTCTACCCGGCTTGACCAGTCCTTATGGACATTGAATAACGGAATGCAGATTGTTCTACCTGGCTTGACCAGTCCTTATAGACATTGAATAACGGAATGCAGATTGTTCTACCTGGCTTGACCAGTCCTTATGGACATTAAAAGCCAATGCATCACATATTTTGGGGTTTTTTCTCCATCAATATGAGCTGGGTATTGCAACATTACTGAATTAATGTTGACACAATTTAAACCCATTATAGCTTAAAAAGAAAAGCAACGTGTAATTACAAGCCTATGCATGACACTAGGGCCCATCTAGTAGGTATTTAAAGGTCTTTTACCCTCAGTATTTCAAAAGCAATTATGTAAATCCTATACTGTGGGAACCTATTAGAATCATCCAAAAGAGACAAATCTAATAAGTACCCACATCAAAGGGTTTAGAGAAGCATTAATGGAATTAACTAGGGTAGTAGGTGTTGTTTTTTTACCTTTGAGGAAAATGAAACAATAATGCAGGGTGGAATGCGCCCAAAACCTCCTTGTGAAAGTGTATTCACGTAAACCATTTGGCCTCCTATGTGCCGACATGGAAGGGATCCTACAACCCTAATAGGCTATGTAAGGGATATTGATAACTGTTCACCAATATGTGAAAAGCATGTATCGAGGGTTCAGTGCATTACTATAGTAAGTGCTTCATAGACATGAAACACTTACTATAGCGATGCATTGAACCCTCTATATTCCCTCCCCAAAATGTATGCCCCAAGGATTTTCACACCAATCTATGCTATTGTGCATTTGTTTGTCTGGTCTTATCATACCATTACATCAATGAACCCATATTGCCTCATGTTGGAATTCGATTTTGGCTTAAATTAAAAGCAGACTTTATATGCTCCTATATTTTTTGTCTTAAACAATGATTTTTTCCACGACTTTGAGATGTTCTAATTGAAAGCAATGGCAGAGAATGAAATATATTTAGTACCTTAAAGCAATGCAACGCTGCTGTTTAATATCCACAATGAAAGATTCAAGAAGGAACAATTAGCAGCAGAAACACTCCCCCTTCTTTTAAGCATCTGTGTTTTGACATTAAAAGCGCTTGTTTACACATGAGACAACTTGCAAGTCAAAATAAAATGTTGTTGAAACTATACAGTTTTTGCATTGCTGTATAACATTTAACAAAAAAAGTCACATAATTCAGAATGTATCAATTCTAGGTATGTACAGGCGGTATGCGCTTGGTTTAAAAACTGTTGTAAGGTTTTTGAATCTAAGTACACACTTGATCATTGTAAACAGGCTCTATATAAATACTTAAATACAAACTAATTTCACTTCAAAAGGCTATTTTGTGAGAAAATTTCAAACAACAGTACATAAAAAAAATGAAAGTTTTCTTACAGCTATGAACAAGCAGCTTAAAGAGAAAACATAATTATATGAGATTTGAAAACGAAATAAGATCTCCTGATGTTTACAATAATTGTGTATGTCTAGGTTACGGATATGGACAGCCTCCCCCAGGCAACCAGCATGGTAATGTGTTATAATGTTGGGTGATGCATCTTTCTTTGAGGTAACAGGCTTCTGTACTAATTATATTCATGAGTCCAGATCATGTGACCAATGTTTATGAAAAATGCCTGAACAAGATGGCTGTGAAACACATATATATTTGCTTTATTCAGCAGATTACTTTTGTTTTCCGCCATTTTATAGACGCCATGTTCAGACCATCAACTTTCCGGTTCTGTTGGTATATGATAACCCATGGTTTATAATGGCGTTACGTCTAACTCTCGGTAGTGAATTCGCAGTTGATGGATGATGTTTTTAGGTCATTTGCCTGCATCAACTCGAATTCCTCTGCAGGGTCTTGGATAGTCCAGATAACTGGTCTCGAAGGCTATTGCTATTTGGACTGACGCCTTGGAAGCACGATAAATGTCCAAATGACGAAAAAAGCTTCATTCACAGATCAGTATTGAGACTAGGTCTTGGAGTGATCGACAGGTCAAAAATGGAAACAACATTCACATTCACAGGCAGTTGCAGAAAATTGATCGTCAGAACATTGTGTATATGAAATATTGAAAAACAAAAGTAATCTGCTGAAAAAAAGCATAAATACCTGCTTATTCATGGGCACCGCAATTTGCAATCTGTTTTACATTGTAAACATTGATCATTGTGCTCAATCCACCTGGGTTAAGGTAGCATCTTTCTTATTACATTCATGAATCAACATGAAAGTGTGGTAACAGTTCTAATACTTTGGGTTTTCTCATTTGTTTTTAACAAACTTGGTTTGATGATCTTTATATTAGTTCATTTTTTCTTGTAGACCCTTTCTTTTTTAAATGCATTTTTAAACTCCCCAGCAACCAAATTAAAAAAACCCCAGTTGTGATAGGACATGAAATTTCTCAATGTATTGATACTACAAAGTAATGCTTTTGAATACCCACAAAGGAAATAGCAACAGAACAAAACTTGCCTTACCTAGGCATCTGGGTATTTGACATTAAACAAAGATTATTTTCAACGTCTTAGGGATGGCAAAATAAAATGCCATTATGCCAAGGTTGTCCAAAAGCCTTGAATTCATGGACAAGTGAACTTTTACTGAAATTTACTATATAATCATTATATATGGACAAGTGCAAAAAACGACACGGACAAGAAAAATCTGATTTAGCCACCCCTGTCTATGAGATATGTATACTTAGATAATCAAATAAGATTTCTTGATAAATATATTTTCAATGATTTTGTATGTCTATAGGTTATGGTTATATACAACCTCCCCCAGGCTACCAGCCAGGTAATGTGTTATCATGTTGGGTGATGTAACATAGCTTAATTAACCCACTACCAAACAATAACAACATTTAACCATTTTGTTGGAGACGACTCTGGAGAACATTGTGGGAAAAGGAGAAATTGCTCTTAACGAGCAATTTCTCCTTTTCCCACAATGTTTTCTGCTCTATCAGAAGATTTTTTTTCAATTTGATCACGATTTGAAATGTCATCTGCAAATTCAGTTGAAAATTTGGCGTTTGGTAAAGGGTTAAGGTAACAGGCTTCTCTACTAATAAAATTCATTAATCAACATGATCGTGATAAATTGATAATGGTTCTTACATTCAGTCAATCTTACTACAAGCTACAGTAGCACTTTCGTACGAGTTCCCACGGTTTATGCACAATAATTACCCGATCAAAATACGAGCCATTTATGAACTGGGATGTGCGATTTACGATGTTCATGTGTCATATACATAATTCTGTATTTTGTCTTTTGTCACTTAAAACAAGACTGACTGTATTGGGTTTTATTATTTGTTTTAACAAATTTTGCATTGTGTCAATACATGCATTGATTAATTTTTCTTGTAGACACTTTTCTTCTTGTTTGCTTGATTAAACACACTAGTTGTAATAAGAAATAAAACTTCTTATTAAGAGCAATTTCTTATTTTAACTAATTGATTCCTATCAATTCCTAGTTTTTCAATTTGAATATTTTTGTATATCTGAAATTTTATTCTGTTGCTGTATAGTCTACTGTTGGTAAATGCATGAATGCCATTGTATATATAATTGAAAAACTGTTGACACATTAAGGCCAATGAAACAAACAAATAAATTTTACTTCAAATATTTGTTAAACATTTTGAGCCCGCTAGAGATCCTGTTTTCTTGTCCATGTGGAAACTGGTCATGTGGCTTGATCACTTTAATCATAGCATGTTTACTAACATCATTATATATTCTGGCTTGAGCACACTGTATTAACCCATTACCAAACAATAACAACATTTGACAAGCTTGTTGCAGACCACTATGAAAAACGTTGTGGGAATAAGAGAAATTGCTCTTAATGAGCAATCTCATTTTTCCCACAATGTATTTCTGCCCAATCAGAGGATTATTTTTCAATTTCATCACATTTGAAATGTCGTCTGCAAAGATCTTCAATTTGGTACAGTCGAAAATTTGGCATTTAGTAAAAGATTTAACTGATTAACCAGCACCACATCTATATGGCAGAGGACACCAGTATGTCTGGTTTTCTTGGAGTGTCCTATGACAAAAAACACTGTAGAGACTTAGCATAGTACTGGTGCATCCAGGAAAGCCATAACATACCTGAAAGTACCTCAAATATTATCTGTAGATTCATTATGAGAAACTTTGTATTTACCTTATCACAATATTTTAGATGGCAAAGATGTTGTTTTTAAAGAAGTCTGTCATTTGAAGATTTATATATACATAGTGAGTTTAAATACTGCATGGAGAAGGACTTAAAGCCCATGGTTCTGTTCATTCCTTTCTTGTATGAATTCTTGTTTAACCCTTTCCCAAACAACAAATTTTTGTCTGTCCCAAATTGAAAGAGTTTGCAGACAACATTTCAAAATGTGATGAAATAGAGAAATATTGTTCAGAAAGAGCAGAAAACTTTGTGGGAAAAGAAAGAGCAGAAAACTTTGTGGGAAATTTTAGCGAGCAATTTCTCCTTTCCCCACAATGCTTTCCCGAGTCGTCTGCAACAAATTGGTTAAATGTCATTATTGTTTGGTAATGGGTTACACAGGATTAGGCTTTTTTATGAGAACCATTGATAAGACATGCATATTTTAACCGGGAAGTTCAGGTATATCCAACCCTTTACCTGTATAATTAATTTTGGTGAGTGTGGTTATAACTATGGCAATTCAACAGAAGCTTTCCAAGTGAAAAATACTGTGAATGAATATGACATTTGCTTTGTGTTTTTTTTTGTAATATTATTTGTTGCAAGGAAGGAAATGGCTTTTGGCTTGTAGCAAACAATACCCTTTGTGTGAAAATGTTTCTTCATGGATGAATATAATGAAGAAAGTGTTATTTTTATCTGAGGTTCTGTATGTACAGTGCAAGACTATAAAAAGTCATGCATTAAAAGGGTTTAGTGCAATTGAATAAGTGTTTCTCAATTTTGAAACGCTGAGTATAGTTTTGCTTTGAATCCTTGATTTGTAAGGCTTGCTTTACTCTAACAATGAAATCTTTGTTTGTGAGACTTGCTACAATTTAACAATGAAACCTTGATTTGTAAGACCAGCTATAGTCTAACAATGAAACCTTCATTTGTGAGACTTGCTACAATTTAACAATGAAACCTTGATTCATGAGAATAATTTTAGTTGCTTTTGTCTAACAATGAAACCTTGATTTGTGCAATTTGCTACAGTTTAAAAATGAAACTTGATTTGAGAGAATTGCTGTAGTCTAACAATGCACTTTTTGATTTGTGAGGCTTGCTTTTGTCTAACAATGAAACCTTGATTTGGGAAACTTGCTATAGTTTAAAAATAAAACCTTGATTGGCGAGACTTGCTTAGTCTAACAATGAAATCTTGATTTGGGAAACTTGCTATAGTTTAAAAATGAAACCTTGATTTGGGAAACTTGCTATAGTCTAACAATGAAACCTTGTTTTGGGAAAATTGCTATAGTTTAAAAATCAAACCTTGATTTGGGAAACTTGCTATAGTCTAACAATGAAACCTTGTTTTGGGAAAATTGCTATAGTTTAAAAATCAAACCTTGTTTTGGGAAACTTGCTATAGTCTAACAATGAAACCTTGATTTGGGAAACTTGCTATAGTTTAAAAATCAAACCTTGATTTGGGAAACTTGCTATAGTCTAACAATGAAACCTTGATTTGTTTGAATTGCTATAGTCTTATTATGAAACCTTGATTTGTTTGAATTGCTATAGTCTTATTATGAAACTTTGATTTGTGAGAATTGCTATAGTCTTATTATGAAACCTTGATTTGTGAGAATAGCTATAGTCTTATTATGAAACCTTGATTTGTTTGAATTGCTATAGTCTTATTATGAAACCTTGATTTGTTTGAATTGCTATAGTCTTATTATGAAACCTTGATTTGTTTGAATTGCTACACTCTTATTATGAAACCTTGATTTGTGAGAATAGCTACAGTCCTATTATGAAACCTTGATTTGTGAGAATAGCTATAGTCTTATTATGAACCATCAATTTATGAGACTTAATCTTGTCTAACGATGAAACCTGATTTGTTTCTGCTGTCGGGTACAATTTTGACCAGTCACAAAGTCCTCCTAGATAAGATTGTTATGACTGTTATGTTGTTCAATTGACCAAATTTATTTTGATTATGTTCTCTCTAGCGCACTTTAAAACAGAAAATCTAAGAGGCTCATGTGTCAAAATTGGGAAATGCTTAAACTGAGCTATTCCTTTTTTATCAACCAAATTATGTTACCAATTTTCTCATTACAAATGCTGTTCATGAATTAATTCATAAAACTGTTCTTGATGTTCATGCACATGTTCAAGAAATTTTTGAGCAACATCATGAACAGTTCTGTGTTCATGAATGACCATTTTTTGTTCCTGAATGTTCATTAAGTTCATGATTAAGTTCTTGAATCCTTTACAAGGGTGGTTATAAGAAAAACTTAATGTTTAAACCATCAACATTTGTACGCACTACATATGATGGTAATGGGTAATATATAAGATCATTATAAGAGTCTAAGGTAAAACGCCCAATAAGCCAATAAAACGTGTTACATGTACCATCATACCTTCTGTTATCTGGTTTATTCAGGCTAATTAAGGTGTCAGATTGACCTATACTTACTTCAAACAGAGATAGGAAAGAACCCTTATTTCATATATCATGGGTTCATGGTAGGATTATAGCAAGTCTACCTCTCATTTTAACCCTTTACCAAATGCCAAATTTTCTACTGTTACAAATTGAAAGAGTTTGCAGACGACATTTTGAAATGTGATGAAATTTGGAATGTTATCTTCTGATAGAGAAGAAAACATTGTGGGAAAAGGAGAAATTGCTCATTTTCCACAGTGTTTTCCAGAGTCATCTGCAACAAAGTAGTAAAATGTCGTAATTGTTTGTTAGTTGGTGAAAGCATTTATTTTTCTCTACTGTAGAATTTTAAGAAAGAGCTTACTAAATGGTCACAGCATTGTTGATGTGTCTTAAAACCCAATTCATTCTTTCTATGAAATAAAAGAAGTAAAGGGAAAACTGCTAGATTCAAGCAATATCCCCTTTCACTTCTTTGCTTTCTTCATGATATTACTAAAAAAAAGACAACATTTCAGATTTAGTATCTGCCATAATTTGATATTGATCTTTGAACAAATTTTGAGTCAATGGATGTTTATGTGGGTCAAAGAATAATTCGACTTGAAATGCTCTGCAGGGTCTTGGAGCAAACAGTGCCACAGCCAAAATGGAAACAATATTCACCTGCTGTTGCACAAAATTATTCTTTGGAACATGGCTAAATAAGATACTGGAAAACAAAAGTAATATGCTGAAAAAATGCATAAATACCTGCTCATCCATGGATGCCGCCATTTGCAATCTGTTTTATACCATAAACATTGATAACATGATCACCCTGCCTGTAAATAGACATGTCATAGAAAATGTAGAAATAGTTTAGTCACAGAGAATATGATATGTAACTGAATTATGGTTGAAAACAGTGTTAAACAGCATACAACATGCATTTTTCCAGGTATGCCAGCGCAACAGTGGATGGCCCGCCCAGATCCCATACCCGGCTGTCCCCCAGGGCTAGAATACCTGTGTGGGATTGACCAGCTACTGGTGAAACAACAAGTGGAATTATTGGAAGGTGTGTATCTACAAGGAAAATACGAAATTTATATATTAAGAAAATAACAAAATGTTATTATTCTTAACTGTAAATGTGTATCAACAATAGGGCTGGGACGGGTACCCAAGTACCCAGGCACGTGCCGGGTACAGGCCACTACCTAGGCAGCAAATCACTACCTGTTTCCTGACAATAATTTTAACAAGGTTAAAAACCCACATCAATGTGTGAATAAGTACTCATTGACGAGTGAATCAGAGGTTTCTAAATCCCAAACTAACAATCAATTATCTCCAAACAATATCTCAACATTTGCACAAATATATCACACGCATTATACTCTCTTACTTGAAGGCTGCTCGTCAGCTATCGAAACTATCAACATTTCTTTTGTTCCGATCATCGCAGTTAGTCATAAGCGCCTGGAACCATTACTCGGAGCCATTCTCCATTTGAACAGTAATCTAAGGGAGGGAACATTGATCGATCTAAGGGAGAATGATGTATACCCTGGTGATAAATTGCTACCCGTTCCAGCTCTAATGGAGAAATATATATTCTTAACTGTAAATGATTACGAGACTTCAATTCAAGGTTTAAGGAGTTGAGAATGATCAAGTAGCAATTATATTGTAATGATCATTTTATGGTTGAAACCATGGTGACAAAAAAACAAAAATGGCAGATTATACAGAATAGCATAGCTGTGGTGAATCTAAGGAAAACCATGACACATCTGAAAGCAGTATAAATGTCATTTAACCCTTTACCAAACATTAAACTTGTTACTGTCCCAAATTATGAGAATTTGCAGACTTAATTTCAAAATGTGATGAAATTGAAAAATGATCTTCTGATAGGGCAGAATACATTGTGGGAAAAGGAGAAATTGCTTGTTAAGAGTAATTTCTCCTTTTCCCACAATGTTTCCAGAGTTGTCTGCAACAAAGTGGTTAGATGTTGCTATTGTTTGGTAATGGGTTAATCCCATAATGAACAAATATATTTGATTGCTTGGATTTCATGAATCAAATAGATGTTCTAATTTTTTTTTTTGCAGCCTTTACTGGATGGGAAACCAACAATAAATATAAGATACAGAATAGTATGGGACAGCAAGTCTACTTTGCTGCTGAAGGTAAGTTAATGAACCAGATGGCTTCTTATTATCCCCTCCATGGTCTAGGGGTTACTATACAGAACTTAGATTCAAATGGAGAAAGCAAAAAATTTAGAAATGAGATACATATCATACTTAATGTTATCATAACAGCCAGCAAAAGTCCTAGAAATACTCTCTTCTTTCTTTCAATGTTATAAGTTTTCTTATAACATGTAGAATAAGAAGAAAAATAAAAACACTTATCAATGGCTTAATTGGATAGCTGCAATATTAGAAAATTGTTATTATTTTTCAATCCTTATTTTCCCAGAGACTGACATGTGTATGAGACAATGCTGCGGCCCTTCAAGAGGTTTTCAAATTCACATTACAGATAACAATGGTCAGGTAATATATCCTTATTTATCTTTCTGCCTTTTTTAGCCCTTTACCAATGCCAAATTTTCCACTGTCTCAAATTTAAAGAGATTGCAGAAGACATTTCAAAATGTGATGAAATTGAAAAACAATCTTCTGATACAGCAGAAAACATTGTGGGAAAAGGAGAAATTGCTTGTTAAGAGCAATTTGTTCTTTTCCCACAATGTTTTCCTGCGTCATCTGCAATAAACTAGTCAAATTTTGTAATTGTTTGGTGATGGGTTAAAGATAGATACATATAATTAGAAATAGGCAGGTTATATATTTAAACATGACCACCTATTATGTAAGTTTATCCTTGTCCTGGTCCTGCGTGGCCCAGTTGTTAAAATGGCGGACTAAGAACTTGTTGGTCCTCGATACGAGCCCACCGACACCTCTGGTTTAATAGGATTGACCTTTGGCAAGTCACTTAAGAGCCCTAACATAGTGCTGGTGGATCAAGGAAAGCTGTAACATAACTGAAAAATTGTTGATACGGCGTTAATCACCATACAAGAACAAACATTGTTCTTGTCCTTTTCACTCTCGCTTTACATGAGGTTTTCTAATGGAATGAAGAGTCTTCGGCATCAGTTTTACAGTGGTAGAGCATCTGCCTCTTTTACTGAAAGTTCCAGGTTTGAGCCCTTTTAGGGGCATGGTAAAAATAAGTATCCATCACAATCAATATAATATAAGTATGTTTAAACTGATTATAGAGGATGGAAGTAAATAGTTTCTTCATTATAGTTTACCTTATTTGTTTAACATTGATTTTGAAGGAAGTTTAAAGCTTGTTAAAAGCCACTCTCAATGACTTCCTGGATACTAAACCAGTACTCGTGATGATTTGTTGGTTAGTCCTGGAAATTCCACTTCCCCTTTCCGAGCTTCGAACCAGGGACCCTTGGTACAAGAGGCTGACGCTCTACCTAGCAACACTGCCACCCAAAGATGGAAACTATTGTTACAAAGGGAGAAAGGTCTCACTTTATAATTGTCTTAGTATTACTACATGTATTGTATTAAAAAAGTCTATATAAAGATATGGATAAGTAATTTGGCAATACTAAATGTCTTACTAATTATTACCTTGCAGGAAGTGATTCGTATACAGCGAGAGTTTAAATGTTGCGCTGGCTGTCCATGGTTTGCCTGTGCCGATGCCCTGGCGCATGAAATCACCATTGAGGCGCCGCCGGGACAAGTGGTTGGATATGTGAGACAAGAGTAAGTCTTTGTTAGCTTCCTTATCCTTTAACAGTCCAGAGCATTTTCATGGTTTTTAACAGGGACCCATAATTTCTTCAAAATCATGCAGTTTTAACAAAATTCAAAGCCACATTAGTTTTTTGGCTTCCCAATTCAGCAACTTCATCAATACTATTTCCCCAAATCAAAAGACCTTGGCCTCTTTCCAATTTAAGGAAAAAAGTACATGAAGAAGAAGCCCCATGGATAATCTTTAAATGACAATCTCACAGATTAAGGATTTAATCTTTATGAAATGAATTCTCTTCTACAGACGAAATGACAACACAGATCTATGGAGTTAAATTATATGCTAAATTATAGATGAACTCATAATCCCTTTCATTTAATCATGTGATAGAGATATAGCACATTTATGTGCAGTTATAGCATACTGTTTGAACAGTTCATGGTTAGTTGTTTAGAAGGCTTATTTTGTAAAGAATAAATCAAATTTGAACACAGATGTTCATCAACTTTAGAATAAAATAATTGAAAATGGTCTTTTGATTAATGACATAATAAAATTGATTTAATCCCCATTTTACTTGTGTGTTACCTATAGAGCACACTCTGTGAGAAAGCTACTTTAAAACCTTTACCCTTAATTATGACTTTGTCAATTGTTGAAAGTCCAAGCATTAACATACTACATACTTGTAGGAGTAAAACCAAACAAAACATTAATTTTGTTTTCTGAATCTATGTAGAATCTTTTAAGACAGAAGGAGAATTTGCTTCTTATGTGTTGACTATTGCCATAGCGGTTTATTAATTGCCTGCTGAAGTTTAAAACATTTTAAGTTGAGGAAATGGGAACGTTATTTCTGACCATTAATTCATGTAGAATATCAGACTGGGGAGTCACATGATCAATGTTTTAAGTTGAGGAAATGGGAACGTTATTTCTGACCATCAATTCATGTAGAATATCAGACTGGGGAGTCACATGATCAATGTTTTAAGTTGAGGAAATGGGAACGTTATTTCTGACCATTAATTCATGTAGAATATCAGACTGGGGGGTCACTTGATCAATGTTTTAAGTTGAGGAAATGGGAACGTTATTTCTGACCATTAATTCATGTAGAATATTAGACTGGGGAGTCACATAATCAATGTTTTAAGTTGAGGAAATGGGAACGTTATTTCTGACCATTAATTCATGTAGAATATCAGACTGGGGAGTCACATGATCAATGTTTTAAGTTGAGGAAATGGGAACGTTATTTCTGACCATTAATTCATGTAGAATATCAGACGGGGGAGTCACATGATCAATGTTTTAAGTTGAGGAAATGGGAACGTTATTTCTGACCATTAATTCATGTAGAATATCAGACTGGGGAGTTACATGATCAATGTTTTAAGTTGAGGAAATGGGAACGTTATTTCTGACCATTAATTCATGTAGAATATCAGACTGGGGAGTCACATGATCAATGTTTATGATCTTATGTCCCTACAAGGAGGCCAAGCCCAGGCATGTTTGCTTTTTTCACTTACTTTTGCCAATGGTAGCCAAATTGTGTACCTTCTGGACTTGGTGGTATATCATATCCCATGCTTTATAACGGTGTTATGTCTAACACTTGGCAGAGAAATTGCAGTGGAAGACCAACTGTTTTGGGCATGCCCACCAGTCGACTCAGATTCCTCTGCAAAGTTTTAGACGTAACGCTGTAATAAAGCATGGGTTATCATATAGCACTGGAAGTTTGATGGTCAACACAAATTTTAACAGTCTGGTAAAAGTTTCATATTGAATGCCTGTAAATTCAACTTAAGATCAAATGATGAAAACTTCTCATTGCAGGCAGAGTGGCTGGACTCCAACCTACAGTATCCGTGATGGGAATCATGATAAAGTGTTATCCATGAAGGGACCTTGTTGTGTATGTCAAGGCATATGTTGCACATGGGACCAAGAATTCAATGTAAGTCAACATATACCCTTCTTTAAACAACCTTCATAATCCATGGGTCACCTCCAAGTGGAGGGTCCTGCGTGGTCCAGTTGTTAAGGTGACAGACTTAGAACTCTAAGATCAAGGTGGATCCCTGAAAGCTGTTACATAGCTTAGAAATTATTGATACAGCATTAAACATCATACACAGCTCCTGGTGGTACATTTATTTTGAAGTCTTATTAAGAAGTGAGCAGTTTCTCATTTTCCTACAATGTTCTTTTATCAAAGGAAATGAACATGTATTGCTTTTGCTCAAACTCTGATGCTTTCATATGCCAAATTTTGATGTAGGTGAGGTACTATTGTAAATCATTAAAACATTAGGGGGACTCTCTGGCCTTTTGTATAGAGTACAGAACTTGAAGTCACATGGTCCCTCTCTAAGCATGTTCAAATCCCGTTTAGGGATATGAATTTTCATAAGAGGAAGTCTTCAGACTGACTCAAGGTACGCCGGTGATTCTACCCAGCTTGACCAGTCCTTATGGGCAGTTGAACTTGAGTATGGGGATCTTCCTCCATTATTAAGAGCATGTGGCTTTGCAACAGGACTGAAATAATGTTAATGTGATGTTAAACCCATATAGATAGACTATGGATGATGAGCTTGGCATTGCAATATCACTGAGATAATGATGAGGCCATGGAAAATCAATTAAACATTAATATGAACCAAGACTACAGGAAGTCCCTTAATTCTTACAGGCCTGCCTTTCTTCCGGCCTGAGCCAAATATCAGGCTTTAAGAAGTCTAGATAGTCATTCCCTAATTATGTTTGTCCATATCGCGTTGGTCCCATTACTTCTAAGGCCGATGTTAACGTTGAGTCTATGATAAAAAGGTATGAAGGTGTTGAATGGTTCAGACGCTATATTTTATCCAATAAATCCAATTTGATATGATTATCTACCCTAGGTGTACTCCAAAGATGGGGACCATGAGGTTGGAAAGGTCAGCAAGCAGTGGACGGGACTGGTGAGAGAGATGTTTACAGACGCAGACAACTTTGGCGTCTCATGTAAGGGTCTTTCTTATATATTATTTCAAGGATTTTACCCATTACCAAATAATAACGACATTTTAGAGAGATGTTTACAGACATGTATAACTTTGGCTTCTAATGTCAGGGTCTTATTATGCGATTTCAAGGGTTTGTATCATTACGAAACGCCAAATTTTCGACTGTCTCAATTTTAAAGATTGTGCAGACACCATTTCAAAGTGTGATGAAACTGCAAAATAATCTTCTAATAACCCTGTCGGAAAAGGAGAAATTTTTCGTTAAGAGCAAATTCTCCTTTTCCCACAAAGTCTCCCGGAGTCGTCTGCAACAAACCTGTCAGATGTTGTTATTGTTTGGTAATGGGTTAATGTAAGACTAAAGTAATTCTTTCACTTTTTGTGAGTGACTTGCTGTAGCCTTGCAAAGGATTCTCAGTTTATAACTTTTTATGAATTAACTATTAGTCTTTAGTTCTTTTAATTTTATTTTCTATGTCTTCTCAAAATGTAATTCGAAAGACATTTTTTATGATAGAATTTGAGATTTTGGCATCTCTTGTGATTGTTTATTTTGTTATGTTTATTGATGTTTTTAGTTGGGTTGAATGCCTTTGACAACAAGTATTCATGTTTGCCATGATCATATTCTGTTAGAAGAACTCTGCATATTCCATTTTTGTTATTGAAAAAAAAGGAAATAAGTCAACAACTATATGATCATTGTATTGAAAAACGGTCAACCACCTACCAAGCTTAAGATTACTTTGGTTGTTCACAGTAAACATGAATCAGGGCCGTAACTATTCGCTTTACACCAAATAGTTCCGGCCCTCACCGATGAAGGAATACATTTCAAAATTGCAGATTATGGGTATTCTACCTTAAGCTCAGTCATTTCAACAGTAATTAACATAAGTTAAAGCAACTGAACTATACTCAATGTGTATTACAGTTCCAATGGACCTGGATGTCAAACTGAAGGCTGTCATGATTGGAGCAGTTTTCCTTATTGTAAGTATTGGGGATCTCGCTCATACCAGTAATGAGATTATTGTTGTTTTTGTTCAATTAATTCTTCTGTGGTTTAGAAGATGTCACTTTGAGTGTACAATTAGAACTACAGAAAATGATTCCAAATGATTTTGAAGGTTTCATTGTAAGGGTAAAGTTAGAAAAAACTATCTAGATTGAAGGTTGAAGAAATATTGGTATATTTATGAATGATTTAAAATGGTCTTTTGTGAATGTCATGTGTTGGTTAGGTTTAGTATCAAAGCCAGTATGTCTCTTATGTTCTCATCAGTACATAGTAAAACATTGTGATAAACGAGGAACTAGCTTGTAACATAAAGCTTCTTTAAACTCAAATGAAAGAAGATCATATTTTCAAGTGTGAAACAATTTTTTTGTGACCTTTGTTTGAAACTATTGTAACAAAAGATAAAATTACACTCTACAAAGAAATTGGTCACTTTTAGCTTGCCTGAACAGTAGCCTCAAAACGAGAAAAAGGTAAATTCCAAAGTTTATTTTCTGTTCCAGATGCTGATAGACATTGATTGGGTGTTGAAACATGTCTCATTTCTATTTTGCAGGATTTCATGTTCTTTGAGCAAAAGCAGAATAACAACAATCACCAGTAAACCATGACACCGATTGGCAGACAGCATCTGTACATAGATACAAATAACTTTTTTATAAAGTTACAAATCAAGTGGATCATTTGTGAAATAAAGGAAATGTGTTGATTATTCACAATAGCTATTGTCATATTGGTTAATTGCATATGTTTTATCACATATATTTGAAACAATCAGACATATGAGAAAGGAATATCATATATAACATTGCAACATTTAATGACTCATTCACCTGGGCTATATTAACAGAAATGAAAATGTACAAATTAATCATACAATGGAAAAGTGAGACTTTTGATTGTTTAGGTTTAATTTGTTGAAGTTTGAATTTAATGATATTTAAGTATGTTAAACAAAGAAAACAACAATTCGCCTGAGTCACAAATATACAAGAAGAAATCCCATTCAGCATTATTATATTTTTTATTTGAGATGAATTTCATTTTTAATAGTATTAGATTGTATTTACTTACGAAATAAATAATTTGCCTGAGTCACAAATATACAAAAGGTTATCCCAATAAGCATTATTATATATTCTATTTGAAATTAATTTCATTGTAATGATATAAGTGTACGTTTTCCCTTGGAAACATTAATTTGCCTGAGACACAAATATACATGAAGAAACCCCAATTGGCATTATTTAATTTCATTTAAAGTCAAATAATGATGACATCATTTTGTGATTTTTAGCTTGACTATTCGAAGAATAAGTCACTTTATCATAACAATAAGAGTACCACGCAAATTTTATTAATCCACGCCCGGCGCTAGAACATAACCAGTGTTTGCAATGGATGAGGATTAATGAAATATGTCGTTCGAAACCATTTACAAAATTTTATAGAACATGCTATTTTAAACAAGTTTATAGTATGTTAATTTAAAAAGGGTGGTTACTTAATTGATCTTGGTCCAAGTACTTATTACCATGGTTATAAAGAAATTCACATGGTTAGTTCAGTATTATTGTATAGTGTATTCCATTTACCTTTATTTCATCCTTTACATACGGAAATAATAAGCATTATATTTTATCTCTTGCTTGACAGCCTTTGAGAATATGTCTCACATTTGTTCACAATACCTAAAAAATCTTAACATTTGGACAGAATGACCATCATTATATTTTCTTTTTAACTTACAATATTTAACCCATTAATAAACAATAAAGTCATTTGACCAGTTTTTTGCAGAAGACTCTGGAAAACATTGTGGGAAAAGGAGAATTTGCTCTTAATGAGCAATTTCTCTTTTCCCACAATGTTTTCTGCTCTAGCAGAAGATTATTTTTTCTCAATTTCATCACATTTTGAAATGTCTTCTGCAAAGTATTTAAATTTGGGACAGTTGAAAGTTTGGCGTTTGTTAAAGGGTTAAGGATTTTTTTATTTACAGTGCCTTAGTAAGCCATGTGCCTTATCATTGCATTCAGACCGAATGAGCATTACAGTTTTCTTATTAACTTACAATAACAAAGAATTTAAATGATGCCCAATGCCTTAGTTAGCCATGTCCCATATCATTACATTGAGACTGAATGTGCACTATACATATATTTTTAGTATTAACTTACAACAGTAATGAATGTACTTGATGTTAAGTGCCTCAGTAAGCCTTATCCCTAATCCATATAACTAAAAAACAGTTAAGGTTACTTCGATGGCAGTGTAAAATATAGATTCTGGACTTAAAAAATAGTACATGGGCTGTGTTTGTGTTGGTCCTCGTTCATGTTAGCTTTGTCAATCATTGAAAGGGTTAAGGCTTATAGACTATCCACAGGTACCAGTGCCAAAAGAAAGTTGTGTATTGTATTTTACACATAAATATACAATACACATTTTATTTGAGACAGTCCAGTTGTACAATTTACAAGTCTAGTATATATTTGACAGACTTCTCACAATGGTGTTAATGCTCCTCTAACCAGATTCATCATAATCGTACCCATATCAAGTTTATCCTATTATGATCATTATAATTGTTATGTTAATTGTTCATCGTCATGTGTTTAACAGATTCGTTTTTGGTTTCATTATTAAAGTAGTTCAACAAGTAATTGTGGATTTTTTTTATAACTTATTTAACCATAAATACGAAACTTTTGTCAATAAACCAATTACCATTTTCAATTTCTTTACTCCTGATTTGCTGAAATGGCGTCATTTCATAACATTATGTGGAATGAGCCTTTGGGCCAATCGGAACTACTCGGGTATTTCCGTGAGCTGTGAAATACCCCTCGGATGTAAGTGTAGGGTTACAATTTTTCGGGTAAATCGGCATGCGCCAATTAACACAGTTTCTAAGCGTGTACGTTAAGTAGTTCAATGTGTATGGAAGTGTTGGACATCCTTTTTAATCATTTTTTATCAGTAACTCGTACCAAATGGCGAAGTTGTTGTTGTAACATGTATAGTTGTTTCCTCAATCAAATTTAACGACTTTTTAGATTTCACATTTAAGATCTATTTTTAAAAACGAAAGTAAAGTGATGTCATTCTCGCGTGAAACAATATGGCGTCATCCCTATTATTTCAGAGGTGTTTTCATTGGATAAACCCGATGTGTTCAGATTGCCTTTGCGCCTATTAGCGCTTTTATGGGAGTGCTGGTCAATTAATAATCGCACGAATTCCTCCTCGAGCTCCTTCCTAACGTCACGTGACAAGAGCGGTTTTAAACGTTTTCAAAGACACGTGAGGATGGTACATTTTAAAACAACACCTCTTGTTCTAAGTTAAGCTCATTCTTAAACAAACCCGTTAAAACTGTTTGCAATATCTGAAATGCAAATGATCTATATTCTTTTCTGTACGGTTTAAAAACAGAGCTTGGGAGCTGTCAAAAATCTAGCCGTATGTTACTTGTGGCATTTATGTTGTCGTTTTATTAGAAGAAGACAATTCATTTTAAAAGGTTAAAACCCCAAGCTGTGAGAAAATCCTGTAAGACACACTAGCCCCGAAAATGAGAAGACCACTCTCTAAAATTGTGCTACTCCATCCCTTGAAATAGGTAATCTGGGAACCTTTAACTTAACATTTTTTGCAAAATAATAAGATTTAAAAAAAAACAACAGTCCATTTCATTCAAATATTTAGCTGAGTACTATTGCAAAGTAACACATCATTGGAATCGTCTCTCCAATATTATAATCTTTATTAAGACATTATTTATGTTAATCAGTTTTGACTTATGCAGATATTTTCCTTACGTTATTTAGTAAACTGGTACCCTTGATTCTGTCAGTGAAGACAGGAAACGTAAGGTCAGAGAATGCGGGAAACGCTTGCCTCAAAAATGGACTGAAACACGTGCCTAAAAACCTGTACAAGTATGAATGTCCTCAAAATGGTGAACGCAGCACCAAAAATATATAAAACACTAGTCCCTAACGACAGGAATTATTTACCCGGTTTGGAGCCCGGAAACCCTCGCTCCGGAAAAAGGAAACATAGTCCAGAGATACGCGAAACACTAGCCGAGTAAAAACGGCAACATAAGACCCAAATGACTGAATATTAGAGCATGTACAAAACAAAAGCTGATGCGTTTTGTCCCACGTTCTGGTATTCACCTCTTGCGACCGTAGATGAAAGGTTCTTGAAGGTTTCTTGATTCAGCTCCTATAGGTTTAACATTGTGTATACCTCCGAACCAAAAACCGACCAGCAGAGGTGACGAAATAACTTAAATGATACTGATGTACTGTACAAAATAAATAAAGTAATCCACCAACCCTCTATTTCTAATTGATTGAGCATTCCATTAATACACATGCATATTGAAAGAATAAAAAGACAAGCGGTGTATAGAAGGACAGTGGTCAGTGGGTAATGCGTCGGCCCCTGGACACGAGGGTCGATGGTTCGAATCCCGTGAGACATTTGATGAATCCATATCGGGCGCGAGTACTGCATGGTTGTATCCCCAGGAAGCAGAATCGACAGTAAGTAAACTTGTCTTAGTTTCAAGAACTTTTCCCACAATCACTATAAAACGAAATGTTTTCCCACCAGAACACAACTAAGCCGTAAATGACTAGCGATATAAGTGGTGCTGGACTTGGGTTCCATTCACGTGTTGTTCTCGGGTACAATGATTAGTGATAGACGGTTGACTTAACCCTTTACCAAACGCCAAGTGTTTGACTGTCCTAAATTCAAAGAGTTTGCAGACGACATTTTAAAATGTGATGAAATTAAAAAGTAATCATCTGATAGGGCAGAAAACATTATGGGAGAAGGAGAAATTGCTTGTTAAGAACAATGTTTTCCAGAGTCGTCTGCAACAAAGTGCGTCAATGTCGTTATTGTTTGGTAATGGGTTAATAGGCTCACTATGTGTGTACTGCTACGACATTTCACCAGCTTGTTGCAAACGACTCTTAAATATATTGTAGGAAAAGGAGAAATTGCTCTGAACGAACTATTTCTCCTTTTCCCACAATGTTTCTGCCCTCTCTGAAGATGTTTTTTCTTCAATTCTATCACATTTTGAAATGTAGTCTGCAAACCATTTACAGTCAAAAATTTAGCGTTTGGTAAAGCGTTAAACGCTGGTGTTCAGACTGCAGAAAACGGGGATCGAATCCGGAACAGCCAACCTCATTCATTCAAAGTTTCCATTCATCGACATCATCCCAGATCTTCGAATCTGAATATTGTTTTTTAAAACGCGATTCGGAAGGCATCGGTCGATGGTCGAAAATATGAAATGCAATCTGATTGTTGTGACAGGAAATATCAATATTGAGAATGACAAATCGAACCTTATTGAAAAATAGACAAGCGTCATTGTATAGGCTTTTATAAACCAAAAACCTATTAAGAGGTATAACATAGAACAAAAGCATGCAATTTTGCTGGTGTTTGAGTTAAAACGTTTTGTCAGGAAAGCGCTGGTGGACTTCTGTCCGACATTTTTTGAATCGATGAAATCATTTTTATAAGCGCTATTTAATGTGCTCAACTTGAATAAAAATAAAGCTATGTTTGTAAGGCGAAGACAAAGACTATTGGTGTCTTACTGAAGTAGGAGGAAAAAGACAATACTTATGACTGTATAAGATGAAACCTGATATATCTGTAACAGGCGCTTAAACCCTAAAACTGCTGGGTAATTTTCTTATAATATGTTTTTGTGTCGTCTGCTTTTCAAACCTTAAATATCTGCTTAACTTTGATGAGGAAAGATAATCAAAGTAGCAAACTTGTAAGGTCACAGGCCATCCGCCAATTTACTTGGCGGCTGGCCTGAATCCAACCTGTTTGCATAAGCATGAAGTCGGTTCCAGGGTTAAAACCATTTTAGGAAAGGGAGAAATATTTTATACAATACAAACAAACATATTGCGTTCGAATTTTATTAGATATCATAGTCACCAACACTTTTGTAAGAAGTTTGAATGAAATCATCTATTAAATGAATGAAATGTAACGAACCAGCGTTTGAGTGTTAATGACAAATTGATAAAATATTGTGCCAAATAAATAATTAATGAAGTGAAATGAAGAGAGACCTTTTTAGCATTTTCAATAAATCAAATTTAACATGTTTCTTGTAGGGCTTCAGATTATGAGACTGAAATTGCCGTTCTATATCGTTTACTTGCTTTCAAAACCCTGTGTTGTGGGTACTCATTAGTATCGTTTTATGTAAACGATTCCGAAGGATACCCTTAAAACAGAATTAAGTAGACCGTCAAAAAAAGATAACCAGCAAAAGTCTCAGATAAGTCTCCCGTATCTCAAGCCATGTGAATAACTAGAACTCAAACAAATTAAAATCCCCTCCAAGTAAAGTCCATAGCCCTAAATCGAACCCCAGACCGTTTGCGTTAAAGTTGTTGTTGTTGTTATAGTTGTTGTTGTTGTTGTTATAGTTATTGTTATTATAGTTATTGTTGTTGTTGTAGTTGGTGTTCGCGTTGGAATATCCGGTTCCTTGGTTCCCGTTTCCGCCGAAGATATCGAACATGTTGAACATCGGGAATGGGTCCACCACATAGCCTGCTGGTTCCACGTACGTGGGGGCTGGTCGTTGGTAGACGGGTTGGGGATGCATCCTTGGTGGTGGAGTGGAAGGTTCTTGCTTATATTGCCGCGGAGGCTGGTCTGAAAGATGACAGACAAAATGATGGTAAATAAGTTTCAAACTGATTCATTCTACATCGATTGTTAAAAAAGTTTTTACAACTTGGATTAATCGCTCTCGATTCTGCTTCCTTGAGACAAAACCAGTACTCGAAACAAAAATGGAATAATGGAAAGTCGCAAAAAGAATATCGCTACTCATGGATTTCGAACCGACAACTTTGTGCCCAAAGGCCGGCATTGTACCTCTTGGCCACTGTCCTCTGTTTGTTAAAGCTGATTCCCTCATACGGGGCTTAGTGATGGTCAAGTTTCTTCAGTAAGATAGATCTTTGTTCTACACTAACATATTCTACAGTCATAAACCGATCAAAATCAAACTGCAGATTGCGAAAACGTTTAGGTTGTGGGATGAGACCTATGATTGAAACAAGTTTTCCGAAGCTTAGATTCAAAGTTATTTACGTGCATCGTTAAAATGAACATATATACGTAATATATGTTAACGTTTGAATAAACGTCAGTGGCAGTCCTTTGCTTTAACTGTTTACCAAACGCCAACCTATCGATTGTCCAATATTCAAAGACGTTGTAGACGACATTTCAAAATGTTATGAAATTGTAAAACAACCGTCTGATAGGACAGTAAACATTGTGGAAAAAAGAAATTGCTCGTTTAGAGCAATTTCTCCATTTTCCACAATGTTTTTCAGAGTCGTCTGCAACAAACTGGTCAAATGTCGTTAGTGTTTGGTAATGAGTTAACAACATTCTTTCGATCCATGTTTCAACGTTTTCATGACTGGAAACATCAGACATACTTAGTTAGAAATCGACACCATACATTGGTCAACTGATCCAAAGTATATACAAAACATTGGAAAACATTGTCTTTTGTCAAAATAACTTGATCAAACCTATACTGTAAGAGATATTGCTTTATGCTTTACCACTGTAAATGTCAACATGTCACTCGCTATAGAGATATACAGACAAAAACAATGGTACTGTAACGTTCATTGCACGTTTATGCAAATAATGGAACCTAATACACTGTTGTAGAGAACAACGACAGTGTTTTCACTGATCGGATCTGTTTGTGTCTTTGAAAGGTTCATTTGCTCGGTTCGTTAAAGTACTTACTGTAATTTACATAGTCTGCCTATAACAATCTGCTTTTTATATAGCCAAAACAAACTAAATAATATCTCATAGCCGTTACAAAATATGTTCAACCCATATAGGTATGTTGCTAGCAAAACCTAACAAAGAAAGGCAAAGGTACTTACTGTTGTTATTATACATCTGGCTGTAACAACACGTTGAGAACATTACCAATGCGACCAAATATACTGTGAAAGCCATTGCTGTTTATCTTCAACCACTGTTTCCTTTGTACGTAAGAAAGTGTGTGTTCCGCACGGCTGTTTGTTTCTCCTGCTCGGCTGTATGTGCTCTTCCGATCACTATACACTCCTGAATATTGTATACTTGATCAAAGCGCCTTTATATATAGTCAGTTTTCCATCGCCTACAAACAAAAAGGCAACATCTACTTCATTTAAATGAAGGAGATGTTGCCTTTTGGTTTGTAGGTGATGGTATTTTAATAAATGTGAGTTATCGAATAACGTGATCCTAATCGAATAATTAAGAGGTAATTAACGATTGATGTAAACTTCTGTAATTGTTATTACTGCGTTGATATTTGTTCATAAATAGATCATACATCTATTTCTGGTTGGAAACACATTTTGCGTTAATCTACCTGTTGCGGAAATACAAAAATATAAAGAAGCTTTTAACCTGAAAATGGGGAACATGAATTTTTGAATTTATTTTACATTTTAACAACAAAATCAATTTTGCCTTCGCCCAATCATTTATTTATTCGATTAAGACATTTTGGATTTATATCCTACTTCATAGATTGAATCAGATACAAAATATTGAGAAAAAAAAAACCTACCAAGAAGTAATAATATCAAAGTCGACTGCTACAAAGACGAGATCATTCGTTTGTCTAAGGGGAAATGTTTTCATAGCGAATAGCTTTCCTTAGGTTAGAAGAGACTTGTCTTCATTTTAATGATTAAAAACCACAATGAAATTACAGCTACAGTCCGCATTTATATAGGTTATTTTATGTATCTTATTATGTTTGACTCTCTGTACTTTTCTTTCAGTTTGCATTGTTGTCTTTAAAACGGAAGAATCTGGTAGAAATATTATCGCAATCTAGATGAATTAGTGGTTACTCATTTTACATATATTTTTGAACACGTTATTACAATTAATTACTGTCGATCCGGCTTCCTGGATACATAACAAGTACTTGCGCTGTATGTGGATATATAAAAGGTCGTAAAGTGGAGGCCGCTACTCACGGGATTCAAACCTGCGACCCTTGAGTCCAGGGGCAGACCTAATCGTTTACTAAACGTTTTATGCTAAAAATATGCGTAAGTTCAAACCAACGTTCCCTCTCATTGCAATATTGAGATAAGCGATATTGCAAACTAACAAATCATTTGAATCGTCTCTCCGAGACGCTTCCAATGATGTGTTACTGACTGTGTCATGTTTTCATTTAACCCTTTACCAAACGCCAAATTTCGAATGTCCCAAATTGAAAGAGTTTGCAGACGACACTTCAAAATTGGATGAAATTGAAAAAATAATCTTATGATAGGGCAGAACTCATTGTGGGAAAAGGACAAACTGCTCGTTAAGAGCAATTTCTCCTTTTACCACACTATTTTCCAAAGTCGTCTGCAACAACCTGGTCAAATGTCGTTATTGTTTGGTTATTAGTTTTGACTTCCACCGATAGTTTCATTAAATCCTCTAGTTAAACAGTACCTTGGGTACATCAATGCTTCACTGAATTATTGACGACATACTTTACTTTAAACATACCTGCCTTATTGCCATAAACACTTTTACAAAAGAAACATGTACATTCAATCAGGCAGATGAATGATTAGGTCAAAAAGGTTTGGCTACAAGTTCGCCCTACTTAGATTCAGCCATCACCTTGGCATGTATTTACTTATTGTAATTATCAAGAATGTTTTCACGTGTTCAATGTTTTAGTTAAATCTTCTATTCATTACATGGTTGGAGGTCCATTCTCTCTCCTTTAAGTTAAGCCTTGTGTTCGATTTACATACAGTATATCAACGAACTTGTTTTGTTCCCAATAGGAAGCCTTTTCGCTTCTTACTTAATTACTTATGACTCAGTCAGAACTTGACACGGAAATAGCTAAAATCCTCGTCGATAATTTAATGGCAAGTGATTAAACGTCTGTGCACGTAGCTTATATTGAGTTGCATACAAAAATGCTTTGATGCAAGTGTGTTAAAAAAGGCGCCATAGTCACGCTCCAGTTTCTTAGCAGCTTTATTTAAAACTGTATTCTGTCACTCATAATGAGTTGTTGAAAACTATAACTTTTTTCGAACTATTGATTTCAATCCCAGGGTACCGTTTTACTAAACAACTTAAGGTAAGTATTTGCGTAAGTCATAACTGATAAACATGGATAGTATATTCGATGAAAGTGCATTTCTGAAATGTGACACGTCATTGGAAGCGTCTCGTAATGACGATTACAATGATGTGTTCCTTAGAAATATTTCTCAGCCCTATATTGAAATAAAAGGAATTGTTGTTTTATAAGACTTACGCAATCTTTAAGCGTAAACTGATTTACTAAAACGGTACAGGATGGTGCAAGAGGTCGACGTTCTACCACTGAACCATTCTCACCCACTTTGTGATGTCTATTGGTAATTTAGTTATGACCCAATATTTTACTTTAAATCGAACTCTTAAGTATTTCCCAAAGAAGAATTTCGTTCCGTTAATGAACAGCCCTTTAGATCGTGACTCACAAATTATGTTTTATGGAGCTGCAATTACTCATTAAACTTTATCGAACGCTCTCATGACAGGACCGGTATAAACGTTGAGCACAAATGATTTAATTGAAAAAATAAATCTAATGATCCATTTGAATATAAATAACTTTTAATATGACACATAAATAGTTTGAATAAGTACTGGTATGCAGTGCGTAAACGACATTTAGGTTATACACTGTGGTTACTTAACGTTAACGCACTCACATGACGATTAAACTGAATAAAGTAAATGAAATAAACTTTTGTAGTTTTGAATTTAGCGATTCTACTAGTAATGGAATGATTTTCTGCTGATTTTGTAATAAATTCGAGAACTTGAGCACATTTCCAATATTTCAAACAAATAATCTACAAGACAATTCTATCCAACATGTATGTCATTTGTCCAATCGCAACTACTCGGATATTTCCTTGAGCTGAGTACTACACCTCGTCAATCTGGATATAGGTTGTGATATATAACAGTTTTCAAATTAAATGGCTACTCTGATTTTACATTTAGATCTATAATTGGAAACTAAATTACACTGAAGAAAGTCTCGCATGAAACAACATGACGGTTTCTATATTACTTCAGAGGCGTTTTCATTGGATAAACCCGATTAGTTCAGATTGGCATTTGTCGTTAGGACGGTGACATATTTTCATTTCATACAAAGGACGATTGCTTTCGTTACGAGGTATATTTACATTTGTCGTGACATTTGCACCATCAGTCTGGTATATCAAGATCAGATTCCGTTTTGAGATACAAGGAACGAAATATTGAGATTTTACAATACAACACGTCTCAACGTATAATAACGTAAGGGTGGGTGTGTTGCGGTTTACCCTCGTAAAGATCATTCGGTGCTTCCATTCAAAAGGGCATATGCACAATATCCCACACTTTTCACACATGTATGGTCGGTTAGTTTGGCATGGTGTTTAATGTCGTGTCAACAATTTTTAAGTTACATGTACACTACGGAATCTTTGGAATTCAACGGTAATAGGCTTTGACTGTGAAGAGATCTTTTAAATCTTTGATTTCCGATCAAAATTATCTGGGCGAACCAGTCTAAATGTATGTCGAATTAACAATATATCAAGGGTACCACTTCATACAAATGTTACTTTCTCAGCATGACTCTTCATCAAAAGGACTACCCCAAAGATTGTTATTTCTATAACAGAGTAACGGTTGATACTTGCTGAAACCGCTTTCAACTGGCCCAATGATGGGCTTAATTCGATAAAAAGCAAGTTAGTAATAAGGAAGGTGTACCTGTTTGAAAACTCAAATCGGAGGTCCGTGTCTATTTTTCCCTCAAATATGACCATGCGATTCCCCCAATTGATTAAATCTTTAGAAAGGCGAACATCAAGAAGCGTTTACCATTGCATTGGTAGTTCTGACTATTAACAGTCAATTTGAAGACCATCGCGTGTCATTATCAGCTAAACTGGTCACCCGCTGTCTACAAGCTCCACAAGTCAGAATCTGCCATGTTTTGGTCCTTCTTTATTCTATACCAAAACAGTCATTTTGGCATGTTCGAGATACCTTCCTTGAAAAGATTCAGAGTTAATCCTTGTTGTTTCACTATTCCACACTCCGTTCCCAATCCCATCAGAATTTAACAAGCAAACATATCGAAGATCAGCTACTTTTTTCACTAACGGCCATTACTTTTTACCTACCTCTTAAATCGCATACAAAAATGGTTCGGTCAGCGAAGGACCTCTCCCTCAGCGCTTCGCATTCCACGAGAAGTAGTTCTGGGAAAAACAAAAAAACAAGGGTTTAAAACATGGCCAACACCAACAAAATATCAAAAACAGTTAGAAACACCCCCTCTTATGTCCTAAAAGCATAAAATCAACACTCAAAGTAATATTCTAAATTTTCAGGAACTACTTTTTACTGTACAACGACCTCCGGAAGTAATTCTTCATTGTACTCTGACCAAAATCAAAATCTCAATATATTGCTCCGATAAAATATTCTTAAGTTTCTAAGCCAATTTGAAGTGAAACGGAACCAATCGCAAGCATTTCTATCAATATATCACAGATATATGCGTGTCGAATCAAAGTTATATTGGATTTATGTACGAGTGCGTTAGCACGAGTTGTTACTGCAAGTAATGTTCACGAGAAGAAAATTTTCCATAAACAAAACAAACTGTTGATTAAATCTTATCTTACATATGCTATAATATTGTCAAAAATAATATTGAAACGAAATTTGTACTTTCGGGTTATCATATCATGCATATCATTAACACCGGCTATGACCCGTTTACTACGCGTAGGGGCGAACAACAGGGATATATATGAACACACAGATATACACTTGTACAACAACCATATGGAAAGGATTCGAAAGGAAGCTATACCATAAAGATCGTCTCCTCTAGATTTGGTAGACAATTAATATATTTGACAAACAAAACATTACACAAAATAAAAAAACAACAAATATATATGATAAATAATGGTGATTCTGTTATATGTGGAACGGCCATTTTTATGAATATTATAAAGACTTTACATGTTGATCTCTCATCTAGCGAATATAAAAATATGCTAATTCGTATGACAGGTATACAAGTAAAAACAGCTTAAGTATTTTCATTTTCATTGAGGACTGCGTCAAGATGTGCCAAATCACCAGTATTCTGTATGTTGGATGGGAGACTTCTGCTCATGAAATTCCGAGTTTACCGCTGTCGAGATTTGAACCGTAGATGGTAATCGACGAATATGCACATATATATATAGCGTAATGGTTTAATTTCCAATACCAATTCTGACAACGGGTGACGTTTATAGGACATCTTAGCACCTCCTTAGCAAAAGATGATAATAACACCGGTAATTCCCGACGTGCTGGGTTCTGTTAACCCCTATACTGCAGAAACCGACTTCATGTTTATGCAAACAGGTTTGATCCAGGCCAGCCGCCAAGTAAATTGTCAGCTGGCCCGTGATCTAACCTGTTTGCTACTCTGAGTATCTTCCCTCATAAAAATAAGCAGATATTTAAAGTTTTGAAAATCAGACGGCACATAAATCTATTTTTTAGAAAATTACCCAGCATTCTAAGGGTTAACACCTTCTGACGAGAATCATTTAAAGGCGCTTGTTCACATCGGATCGGGGAATATTTGGAAGTCAACACAAAAGGTTGTTTAAACAATAAAGTTAGTTTACTGTTGTATGGAATACAGTTAAATTAGCTATTGAAAGCATAACTAATTCAAGAAGTATCGCTAATTTAAGGATGTACAGTCTATTTACATAGGTTTTCAAAACCAATGCAACGCTTTTGAATTTAAATCTGTGTTAGTTCACTGTATACGGACTATACAACTTAAAAACGTTCTAACCTTTGCTTCCTATTGCTAGTATTCAATGTGTATCATTCAACGGTAGAGTTGTTATGCAGGTTTTAAGAAAACATAAGTTTATATATCCAGACTTCTTCACATCTTTGAAAACCCAACTTTTAGGTAGATGTGGTATTTTGTGACACGTACTTTTGTCATATACAATACTATTTAACGCCTTATATGGTTATGTTTGAATGTTTAATCTAATAAATAAATAAAAAACATACACAGACGAAGTTCTTTATGTCGACATTTTGATCCAAATAATTTTAGATACACATACCCATTGTTCTTTTGTTTGTGAGTGAAACCATATTATCAAATACTTGTAACAACATTAAAAAAAATAATCTTACTTATTAATTTCCGCTGAGGGCAATTTAAAATCATATATATTTGACTTAAAAATACTACACCTATTATGCATTATTATAGTTGAAAGTGTTTTTAATATCCAGAAACAACAACAATTCTAACTGTCTGCTCTTTCTTTGAAGTAGGTCACTCTGTTGACCTAATCTAAAACGATTACAATCAAAATTCAACTTATCTGATGTGAACATAAACCAGTTAGTCATAGCTTTCGATGCAAGGTTTTCACAAACTATGAATAATCATTTTAAAGAGAGGTGGTGATAATTTAAACCTTAGGAATTTCCAAACCTTTCCCAAACCTTAAATATCTGCTTAGTTTTGACGAAAAAATGATAACCAGAGTAGCAAACAGGTTAGATCAGAGGCCAGCCGCCAATTTGTATAGGGACTTGTCTGGATCTAACCTGTTTGCATAAGCATGATGTCGGTTCTAGCACTATCAGGGTAAAAACACACAAAACAGTATGTTGTGTAAACACAACAGTAAACCGCAACTCTAGATACAGGGTTTTAATAAGCTATAAACAGTTATACCAAACAGTGCTGCTGGTATTGAATCAGACATAAACAATGTTCGTGCAGAAACCCACGACGCATGTCCATATAAGGAAGATCTAGAACTTCTCATGGGATTGCATGATGGTTGAAAGGCCATGCGCGGCGCCCACTTGTCACACTGTTTATTGATGTATATACGTTCTTTCTTCCTTTTCTTTAATTCAGGTAAGAAACAGTTATTTTTTTTTATTTCTTAGATAAATCAATGTTTTCAATTTGCAATATCGTGTTTTTTACTTATTGAAATTAATAATTTATTGGATATAATCATAATAAATTCATTGGTACTAATTCATCCATTTATTTCATTTAGATACATAAATCAACTGTATTAAATATTAAATGTGTATGTAGTTATTTACGTTTTCAAATACTGTAAATGTTACATGTTAAAACCTTTAATAAATAAGAAAGTGTTCTTTGATGTTATGGAAAATACATTGTTTCTTCTTTTTCCGTAATTCAGAAATGGAGGCAGTCGTCATTGTTATAAAAAATAAGCTGTAGTCACAACTAGCTAATAAACCCCATTGCAAAGAAGAAAAGATGCTTGCCACCATCAAGCGAATGTGGTTTCGCGCCATTTCCCATATTGACAAATAAGGCTGCCGGGCTTCTTTTTCTTCTCTGTAATAATATTAAATTATTTCCAAAAACATATTTCACACGCGATTTTCGTATCCCTATGTAAAATGAACATTCAAGTAAAAAGTGCATTTCATCTTCTAGAACATTGAAGAACTGATATCTTTATCTGGTAATGGTACATTGAAGAACTGATATCTTTATCTGGTAATGGGTTAAACTTATTTGTTATACATCGATTGTGCAACACGTTCTTACCATTTAGACTGACGTTACACACAAACTTTTGAACCAACCAATCAGAATTTGTTATTTTAGATATATGTAAACACACATATTGTTGATAAACATGATAAAATTGGGGACAACTATATTTCAACCACAAAATAACTTGTGTTAAATTAGTTCAATAAATAGGGTCTTACAGCATCCATAAAGTAATTTTCATGACTTTTATGATCAGATAGATGTTTCAGTAGATTATTTGTACTCATAACCTTTTAAGTGCCTTTTTGAACAAGGTGATCGCCACTCCTCCATCCGAGCGCTTCTTGCTATTATAAGATGTTACTCAAATGTAAACAATGAAATAAAACTGGTGGGTACAAACTTCTTCTAACAAGTAGCACTTTGAAACCTAAATAATAAATAGTGCAGGCGTTATATTGTCAGATTGTCATATAGTTATATTGTTCATGTATTTCTGTGTTTCAGCCTGTCCTATCAATATTATAACTCGTTCTACCCAGTTTTGCAGTTTGTCTGAGCGCTAGTATGCTTTTAAGGAGTGGAGTATATTGGCAAGTTAGTCGTGTCCCCTTTTCAACCGATACAGTTGCTCCTTTGAGTCGTTGTTATGGAAATACTATTAGCGGGTTTGGTCTAAATGTCGCGATCGTTTTGACGGCGTAGCCCATTGTAGTCATTCTTCTTACAACAAACTGACAGCGAAACATTCAAATGTTGATTTATTTGCGTTTGTCTGCACAGTTTGAACTTTGGATGAGTTGTGAATTTTGGAATTTCTGTGAGTACTGAATTGAAATGGAGTTTAACTATATATATTAGCGTTGAACTTTCAGTTTGCCCTCTTTATATACATGTGTCATTTCTAGGAGATGCCTTTTTCGAAGTTCATTTCAAAGGTTTATTGATGAAGGTGCGAAACATTAAACTAAGTGTTTACTGGTAACATATTTACTATAACCCTTTACCAAACGCAAACTGTTCGACTTTCCCAAATTGAAATGGTTTGCAGACGACTTATCAAAATGTGATGAAATTTAAAAATGATCTTCTGATAGAGCAGAAAACATTGTAGAAAAAGGAGAAATTGCTCGTTAATCTCCTTTTCCCATAATGTTTTTCAGAGTCGTCTGCACCCAATTGGTCAAATGCCGTTATTGTTTGGTAATGGGTTAAGGCAGCTCCCATCGAAAATCTAAGAAAATAATGTGACAAGAGGGAAAATAGCTCATGTCGAGTGAATTACATCACTACAATGATTTCTACCTAATGGCAGAGTATTTCCTATATATGATCATCTTCATAATATGCCAATGTCTGTACATTTAGAATTGTCAGGGAATCACACATACGGTTAGGAGTTGTAAATAACCTAAGTAAATTACACGCATTATATTAGGTTTCGAATTCTTCATTAGATTTCTTTGTGGAATACAAGTTACAAGTTTTTAATTGTACATAAAGGCCTCCGGACCATCATATCACAAATATTGTACAATACATACAATAGGTCTAGAGTTGAGATAATCGTTCGCTTCTTTCGAAAAGGACGCATCCCCAGGTTATTACAAGCAGAAGTTACGTCTTTTGGGGAGTTAGCTAAACAAACTAAAGTAAGTAAACCAAATAAAGCAAATAAACGAAGATCTTTAAACATTGAGAAATTAATGACTGTCGATTTATCAATAAACTGTTTGTTCGAGGTTAAGTTAACACTCTCTCACTTTTGTGAAGTAGGATATGAAGATGGATAGTTTGCGAATTTGTGGCTGGATTATCTGCCTTCATTAACGTATAAAAGTTTTCTATAAGTGTATTTCTAGTAAACAAGTTGTATAGATATTGCCTCCTTATATCACTAAACTGTCCATATTCGAAAATTAGATAAAATTTGTCTTGAATAGATGAAATATTATAGTTTAAGATACAATTACATGTATGTGCTCCGATGATTTACAGTTTCTAAGCCTAGAGTCTATTTCAAACCAAGATGGTGGCAGAAATGACGCCACCCCCTTTCTAATGGTATGAATACATGTTTAACTAGACAAGCGAATTCCAGCTTTGGACATTTTACAGTACTAGTTTGTACTCACGGATCGCGAGCAGAAAATAGAACAGGATTGAAAATTGAAAACTCATGTAATCATAGTATATACGAATAATCAAGACATGAAACAATAAATCTTCACAAATAAGTTTATTTGAGCCATGTACGTTCTGGATGAATTAAACAAACACAGTTGCATGCATTACCACTAGCTACTACTCAGAAGTTATTTTCATGATATTTCTCTATAGTTTGACTAATTCATGTGAAATTTTAAAACATAAGACTTACACACACTCCACGTATGTGTAACCATTGTTCTTTCTGTTCCAGTTCGGCAATGTGATGTTCAGTTACGATGCTTGATAATCAAAGAATGCATCAGTTACATGGACGCCTAACTAGAGTAAGTATAATCAAAGAATGCATTAGTTACGTGGACGCCTGACTCGAGTAGGTATAATCGAACAAATGCATTAGTTACATGGACGCCTGACTCAAGTAAGTATAATCAAACAAATGCATTAGTTTCCTGGACGCCTAACTCGAGTAAGTATAATCAAACAAATGCATTAGTTACATGGACGCCTGACTCGAGTAGGTATAATCGAACAAATGCATTAGTTACATGGACGCCTGACTCGAGTAAGTATAATCAAACAAATGCATTAGTTTCATGGACGCCTAACTCGAGTAAGTATAATCAAACAAATGCATTAGTTTCCTGGACGCCTAACTCGAGTAAGTATAATCAAACAAATGCATTAGTTACATGGACGCCTGACTCGAGTAAGTATAATCAAACAAATGCATTAGTTTCATGGACGCCTAACTCGAGTAAGTATAATCAAACAAATGCAACAGTTACATGGACGCCTAACTCGAGTAAGTATAATCAAACAAATGCATTAGTTTCATGGACGCCTAACTCGAGTAAGTATAATCAAACAAATGCATTAGTTTCATGGACGCCTAACTCGAGTAAGTATAATCAAACAAATGCATTAGTTACATGGACGCCTAACTCGAGTAAGTATAATCAAACAAATGCAACAGTTACATGGACGCCTAACTCGAGTAAGTATAATCAAACAAATGCAACAGTTACATGGACGCCTAACTCGAGTAAGTATAATCAAACAAATGCAACAGTTACATGGACGCCTGACTCGAGTAAGTATAATCTTTTGTTTATTAGTTTTACTGGTCACCATATACTCCCATCCAATGTTTCGGTACTTCGATACGGTTAAGGTTATGCCGGACATTTACGTAAATTCGTTATAAACGTAAATATATTCTACTAACCTTACTGCATAATTGTTTGTCGAAATGACCGTAGAAATCGAAAGATTTCATTCCCTTTATGGCAAGTACAACTAAGGTTTTTAATTCAACGGACCCCATGTTTTTATTCTGAAAACGCCGTCGGTTAACTTCGAACAGTCTGAATACAACAGTAACCCTAAACACACCAAAACCCTGCATGTAGAAATGAAATTAACGCAATTAGCACTATTAGCACCATTCATTTACAATTATCAACTGTTCGAATATGTTCGATTTACGTCACACGTAACTTTATTCAATCTTACCATGGTAATCGGTCGATTTGTTAGAAAGAAAGAGAATTGCTGTGTACCAGTAATTTCCCTCTTATACGAGAATTTTAAAAAGGTCCGAATAATCAAATGACGACCTCGTCCAAGAAGAGGTTATAACATCATGATTGTTATAATGAGAAGAAATAGTAGAGACAAAAGGAAAACACTTCTATTGTGAGTGGTTTATGTTTTATCTTCATAACCCCAGCCTAGTTCCCCTGAATACCAAAGAAGCCGTCATGTAAGAGCTGTTTTTTGGGAAGACTGTCTGTCCTTTGATTCAAACTAGTGATCATTTCATCAAAACCATTCATACTTATTTCAACATTTTAATGTACATCATTTTCCAACAGTCCGAGTCCAAATGAAGAGTCTTTTCACATCATATAAATAAAAACTGTTGACATGGGCGTAAAATCCGATACAAAAAGGATCATGTGTTAACCCTTTCCCAAACAATAACGACATTTGACTACTTTGTTGGAGACGACTTTAGAAAACAGTTTAGGAAAAGGTAAAATTGCTCGTAACGAGCAATTTCTCCGTTTCCCACATGGTTTTCTGCTCTATCTGAAGAATATTTTTCAATTTTCATCACATTTTGAAATGTCGAATGCAAACTCTTTCAATTTGGGACAGTCCAAAATGTATTGTTTTGGAAAGGGTTAAATAGCAGCAATACACACAATCGCCTCTTTGGTATAGTACTCTTTTTTTTTTACAAAGACTGGAAGGAAGATGTATTTTCAACGTATGCCACTCCCTCAACAGCATCGCTCGCTTTCATTTTTGTTTCTTGTTGGTTCAAATCCTTTGACTGGCAGAATCCACCGTGCGGTCTTTTATGAATCCACACACGATGCGAGTACTGGTTATGTATCCCGAAAACAGAATCGCGAGTTTTATGAACCTATTTGGTTTGCTTTCCAAGCTTGAAGAACGTAATAGCCAATCCCGATGACTGACTCATGGATACTAAACCAGTACTCGCGCCGATACGTGGGGAAATACCGGCAAATTTAATCTCACCTAACAGGGATTCGAACTTGGGAACCTCGATACAAGAGGCCGAAGCTCTCCCACCGCACCACTGATATAATACATAAATTCTAAGAACTTGCTTCACAATGTTCACAATCCATGTAAAATGAATTTCAATGTTGTTTGCAAAGTTTTCAATGTGTTTGCTAAGTTTTAAATGTGTTTGCAAAGTTTTCAATGTGTTTGCAAAGTTTTCAATGTGTTTGTAATGTTTTCAATGTGTTTGTAGATGGTGATGGCCGAACGCGATCAATGGCAGACGGCGAGAATATCCGGACTTGAGCGCCTATCTAGGGCAGAAATCAACACACAGCGGGACTTACAGGAAATCATGGAGCGACTAGACTCATGTAACGGTAGGCTCATACTGCTCTAACCCATTACCAAACAAAACGACATTTGGCCAATTTGTTGCAGACGACTCTGGAAACATTGTGGGAAAAGTAGAAATTGCTCGTAACGAGCAATTTCTCCTTTTCCCACAATGTTTTCTGTCCTATCAGAATTGTTTTCAATTTCATCACATTTTGAAATGTGAAACTCTTTCATTTTGGGACATTCAGAAATTTGGCGGTTGGTAAAGGTTTAATTCATTCTGTCATAGGAAAGTTACCATTTGCCATTAAAACAGGGTAGACTACCGTTTTACTTAACGACTTAAGGAAATATTTGTGTAAGTCAAAACGGATAAACATAGATAGTATCTTAAATATTCAAAGTTGCAATGTGACACGTCTTTGGAAGTGTTTAGGGGAGACGATTTCAATGATGTGTCACTTTGCAATATTGTCTAGCCCAATATCGAAATAAGAGTAAATGTTGTTTTGAGCAGGTAGGCTATTGAAAATACAAATAACTAAACTATTAAAATACCTCTAACAGTCGAATCCCATTTATTCGAAGTTGTCCGGATAGTACGTTTAATTCGAATACTCCATGGTTTCGACGTTTCATTTTTCTCCAACAGGACTGGTGGATGAGGCGGAGAAGAAGGAGATTGAGAGAAGGCGGAAGCGGAAGTTCCTGAATATAGCTGTCCCTCACGGAGTCGTGACGGGACTCTGCATTGTATTCTGTATCGTGTTTCTCGTACGCCAGGGTAACCGGATTAATCACGAAGAAGAAGTAAGCATAGCAGCCAGGGTAGCCACGGGACCAATATTTACGATCTTATGTCCGAACAAAAAGCCCTGCCCCTGACATAACAGTTATTTTACTATTTTCACCTACTATTGCAAATGATAACCACAGTGTGTACTCGCATGAATTGATCATCGACTTTTTAATTCTACGGTATATGATAACTCATGCTTTATAATAGCGTTACGTCTAACACTCAGGAGATAAATCGCACTCGAAGACGGACTGTTTTGAACATGTGTGCTCGTCGACTGATTTCTCGGCCGAGTGTTAGATGTAACATCGTTATAAAGCATGGATATTCATTTATCACCAGAGCTGTAAAGTTGATGGTAAACTCATGCAAGGTACACACTGTGACTATCATTGACAAGGTAGGTGAAAAAGAAAAAAAAAACTTTTCGGTCATTGGCGCGTCCATCTTGCTCTGACATAAGTTCGTAAACATTGGTGACATGATTCCCCCGCCTGTTTTCAGAAATCAACATTCGGCGCGAGTACTAATTTTGTATCGAGGAAGCAGAATCGACAGTGATTAAGTTAAGTCATAAGAAAACGCTTCACAGTTAATAAAAAGTCGAGAGTGATTAAGTCAAGTCATAAGAAATTGTTTCACAATCGATGTACCTAAATAAGTTTGAACTAACCTACGACATAATAGATGCTTTGATACAATTGTAACCACTTTCAGATGAGCGACTACCTAGCCCGGGAGGTAGAGCTGGACGATGTCCTGTCTACAATCCACCACGAGTTCGAGTCCCTGGCACTGACACTGTGCGAGGATGTGCAGCAGGGCGGCGGGGATCTGTCCCAGACCTACGACATCACGGACAGGACGATCGAGGCTTTCCTGCCGGACAAGAACCTCGTCAAGTGGACAATCCTGAACCTGCTCCGAGACTACCGCAGCTCGGACCCCACTTCCGGTTCGTTCTACGTCAAACTCGTGAAGCACGCCCGGTTCTACACCAAGGTGGTTCGGAACTTGAGGTTCACCGTCCAAAATATCGAGCTTGAGTTTGTGGAGAGAGATGGCTGGAAGCTTGCGTACGACCACCAGTTAAAGACGAGACAGTATTTTAATGTACGAATGTTGAAATCCACTCTGCGAGCGCTGGACGAGTGTTTTCTAACTCACACGGAGAATCACGAACTGTTTACGACACTCGAGCTGTTTGTTACGGAAATGTGTTCGTTACTAGGGGGTCTGATGGAAGGTCGGATGTATTTATCGCTTTCTTACAGGGTACTTAGTGGACTACACCAGCATATTCTGGATCAATACAACTCGACGACACAAGCATTCGCATCCTTGTATGAAAATAAAGAAAGCGAATTTGGCAATATAAATAACACAACAAATTTGGCATTGCTCCTTAGATCCCAAACTGTGAGCCCTTTAGATGCCAGGATAAACAGTTCAACAAGTGATGTCACTCAACCTTTGGTAAATAATATTACAAGTGTGGATGACAAAGACCGTTCAGTTATTAATAGCACGAAGGATGATGAGTTTAATCCAGATGACACGTTGTTTGGTACCAGTACACCACGTGATATCGGTAGAGGAATGGACGATGTGGGAACAACAGAGGGGAATGTTATTGGCCTACCAAGAGCAATAGATAGTGAGACGAACAATGAGGTAACAGACAATAGTCCAATGGAAGGTATAGAAGGTCAAACAGCGGGGCAAGAGCTTATTGGAAACACAACTGACGTCACTACAGCAAGCATAACAAGCGGTACAGAAATGGCACCAATCGAGATATTGAGCATGGACGAGTTGCGCGATCTATCAGACAAACTCGAACTTGAATTAAAGAACGGAATACGTGACAATCTGAATCTACAAGCTGTCGGAAATGAGAGAAGTATCAAGAACGCGATATTGACGTTTGTCGTGCTGTTGCTGGTGTTAGTCTTGGTGATGGCTCTAACAACGCTGTTTGTGACGATACTGAAGACGGAGAGCGAGCTGGTGATCGGAGTCAGCGATTGGTTGAACCATCTGACGAACGATTTAAACGCCAAACGAGATGAAATATATGACATCGGTAAAAAGGTAAGTTATTCACCGTCCGATTGCTTTAGAATGACTATCTCGCAGATCGGGATTAAAAAGTTGAAAGATGCCTTCTACCAATATAATGAGAACATAGACTTTTCAAGTAACATAAGGTTGCCGTCATAAGTAAAAATAAGATCACAATTGATATACTTGTTTGCAGATTATAACCACTGAACTAATGAGTTCAAAATATCTTTGTAAACAGTTGATTCCACACTCACAATAGTTTAGTTCGTTTTTCATATCAACGGCTCTACGATGACCCCTTACTACATGATGAGGATAACCGTAGAAGACATGTCGCTACCGTGTTCTGTTCTCGGTGGCTAACCAGATATCAGCCACAAGAATTTACGACATCCTATCTAGAAAACCCCCAGAAAATATATATTGAAATATGATGTCTTTGTCCATTCTACACATCGTCATAAAGACGGTATTAGCCATGATGAGCTTAAACCATTTGTCAATGTATATTTCGACAGATAATCCCCCAGTCACTATTGGTAGAGGTAGACTTCCATTACACAGGATCCACTATGATCCCTCACTACACAAGCGATGCGTCCTTCCTGATGTTCAGTATAGGCCGGTTTGCATCCTACTTCTCTCTCTTCACACCGGCCCAGACCGTTCACATACTTACTCTAGTCATGGAACTAGTCGATGAGCGGATCGAACAGTATGACGTGATATCGGTAGTTTCCATGGGCGAACGGCAAATCGTCTTTTCTGGTGAGTCGTCTATCTAATTGTTTGTTCTATTTATATGTCCAAATACGATCTAATCTCATCTTTATTTTTTTTGTTAATGATAAGGACTCCCTGGGTCGAAACTATAAACTACGTGTCTGGGTCGAAAAGGAACAACAGTCCTAGAGAGACAGAGGATTCGCCGGTTACCCCGGTTTGTAATGGGGAGGGGGTGTAAAAGAGCTTTGAAGCTTTACATGGGTCCAAATCATAACTTTCCTTTTTTGCCTGACTTTTTAGACGAAATGGTATCCCCATTACTCAGAACACCATAGGCAAAAGCCGTTGCCACTATTATTTGTGGTCTTTGGTATGTGTAAATGCGACAATTGAACCTGTTACATTTGTTGATCGTTAGTTGACTCTCTATTTGCAGACAAATCTTACAGCCAGCGCGCACAACACGCCAGCGAGATAGCCAACCTGGCGTTAGACATCATGTCCTGCTGTAGCGATCTAGAGATAGGGCGACAATCGCCGCATTCTAAACTCCATATCACAATCGGCATACACACAGGTAATAAGCGGTTAGGTTTAGGACGTTATAAAGGTATTTAATCATCATAAAGTAGCCACTGTTCTGGTGTTAAAACTTTTTATGCGTATCAATTCACATACGACAGAAAAAAACCAGTCCATATAGCTATATCATACCATTCACCATTTGGTACAGGATAAAGGCCAAAGCCATTCCTACAGCTTACCTGGACCAACCAGTACTAGGCTGAGTCTCTGAAGTGACTTGCTAAAGGCCACTCCCAAGTAACCAGAGGTGTCGGTGGGGTCCGCCGAGTTCCGAGTCCACCAGTTTAACTACTGAGCCACGCAGGACTCTAACCATGCAAGGAAATGCCCAATTATTTTCGGAATATGTTCATTCGCCATTCATAATCCAAACCATTTGAACAGTCAAGTACTTAATTGATTTGATTATTTTATACGATAGATGTATTTAAAGAAATTGTTGTTTTTATTGTTAAAAACCTTTTCTGTAAGAGCAAAGGAAAATTGTGGCATTCAATGTAGTATCTTTCCAAGGGTTTATATTTGGTTTCTCGTTATGTTAAAGAATAAAGCATCTCCTACGACCTTCGATATCGCATGATGCAAATTTTTCTCACGGAACTTGAAGTGAGAATATAACAAAAATTGGGAAATATACAGTGTAGAACACCATAGTATTCCATATGTATTATACAACTTACATGTTAAAAGGATACCGGCCAATAAGAAAGTTCAAGCATGGATTTTCGGCATAATTTTTTTCATGTAATAATTCTTTTTCGTATATTTTCCAATAGTATCATTTCAGGCCCCAGTGTAGGTGTATTGTATATACATAATACTGATAGTCTATCAATTCATTGTTTCTATTCTATTGTATCGACTCAGGTCTCAGAGTAAGAATGTTGCGCACACCTAATGTTGATTATCTATTTATCCTTTATTTATTTTAGTCTTTATCATCGATTCAGGTCCTAGTGTGTTAATGTTGTGCATAGATAAGGTTGATACTCTTTCAATTAATTGATTCTATTCTATCGTAACGATTCAGGTCCCAGTGTATGAATGTTGTGTATATATAAGGTTGATACTCCTTTTATTGGTTAATTCTATTCCATCGTATCCATCCATGTCTTAGTGTGGAAATGTTCCTTATACAGTTTATAATAGTGTTACACTATTTGTTGATTCTATTCTATCGTAACGATTCAGGTCCCAGTGAATGAATGTTGTGTATATATAAGGTTGATACTCTTTTAATTGGTTAATTCTCTTCCATCGTATCCATCCATGTCTTAGTGTGGAAATGTTCCTTATACAGTTTATAATAGTGTTACACTATTTGTTGATCTATTCTATCGTAACGATTCAGGTCCCAGTGTATGAATGTTGTGTATATATAAGGTTGATACTCTTTTAATTGGTTAATTCTCTCCATCGTATCCATCCATGTCTTAGTGTGGAAATGTTCCGTATACAGTTTATAATAGTGTTACACTATTTGTTGATTCTATTCTATCGTAACGATTCAGGTCCCAGTGCATGAATGTTGTGTATATATAAGGTTGATACTCTTTTAATTGGTTAATTCTCTTCCATCGTATCCATCCATGTCTTAGTGTGGAAATGTTCCGTATACAGTTTATAATAGTGTTACACTATTTGTTGATTCTATTCTATCGTAACGATTCAGGTCCCAGTGTATGAATGTTGTGTATATATAAGGTTGATACTCTTTTAATTGGTTAATTCTCTCCATCGTATCCATCCATGTCTTTGTGTGGAAATGTTCCTTATACAGTTTATAATAGTGTTACACTATTTGTTGATTCTATTCTATCGTAACGATTCAGGTCCCAGTGCATGAATGTTGTGTATATATAAGGTTGATACTCTTTTAATTGGTTAATTCTCTT
Organism: Cerastoderma edule; assembly: GCA_947846245.1. NCBI lineage: Eukaryota > Metazoa > Mollusca > Bivalvia > Cardiida > Cardiidae > Cerastoderma > Cerastoderma edule. The sequence continues at coordinate 2,694,472 of OX401417.1, read as the reverse complement.
CCATCGTATCCATCCATGTCTTAGTGTGGAAATGTTCCGTATACAGTTTATAATAGTGTTACACTATTTGTTGATTCTATTCTATCGTAACGATTCAGGTCCCAGTGTATGAATGTTGTGTATATATAAGGTTGATACTCTTTTAATTGGTTAATTCTCTTCATCGTATCCATCCATGTCTTAGTGTGGAAATGTTCCTTATACAGTTTATAATAGTGTTACACTATTTGTTGATTCTATTCTATCGTAACGATTCAGGTCCCAGTGCATGAATGTTGTGTATATATAAGGTTGATACTCGTTTTATTGGTTAATTCTATTCCATCGTATCCATCCATGTCTTAGTGTGGAAATGTTCCTTATACAGTTTATAATAGTGTTACACTATTTGTTGATTCTATTCTATCGTAACGATTCAGGTCCCAGTGCATGAATGTTGTGTATATATAAGGTTGATACTCTTTTAATTGGTTAATTCTCTTCCATCGTATCCATCCATGTCTTAGTGTGGAAATGTTCCTTATACAGTTTATAATAGTGTTACACTATTTGTTGATTCTATTCTATCGTAACGATTCAGGTCCCAGTGCATGAATGTTGTGTATATATAAGGTTGATACTCGTTTTATTGGTTAATTCTATTCCATCGTATCCATCCATGTCTTAGTGTGGAAATGTTCCTTATACAGTTTATAATAGTGTTACACTATTTGTTGATTCTATTCTATCGTAACGATTCAGGTCCCAGTGCATGAATGTTGTGTATATATAAGGTTGATACTCTTTTAATTGGTTAATTCTCTTCCATCGTATCCATCCATGTCTTAGTGTGGAAATGTTCCTTATACAGTTTATAATAGTGTTACACTATTTGTTGATTCTATTCTATCGTAACGATTCAGGTCCCAGTGCATGAATGTTGTGTATATATAAGGTTGATACTCTTTTAATTGTTAATTCTCTTCCATCGTATCCATCCATGTCTTAGTGTGGAAATGTTCCTTATACAGTTTATAATAGTGTTACACTATTTGTTGATTCTATTCTATCGTAACGATTCAGGTCCCAGTGAATGAATGTTGTGTATATATAAGGTTGATACTCTTTTAATTGGTTAATTCTCTTCCATCGTATCCATCCATGTCTTAGTGTGGAAATGTTCCTTATACAGTTTATAATAGTGTTACACTATTTGTTGATTCTATTCTATCGTAACGATTCAGGTCCCAGTGTATGAATGTTGGGTATATATAAGGTTGATACTCTTTTTATTGGTTAATTCTATTCCATCGTATCCATCCATGTCTTAGTGTGGAAATGTTGCTTATACAGTTTATAATAGTGTTACACTATTTGTTGATTCTATTCTATCGTAACGATTCAGGTCCAAGTGCATGAATGTTGTGTATATATAAGGTTGATACTCTTTTAATTGGTTAATTCTCTTCCATCGTATCCATCTATGTCTTAGTGTGGAAATGTTCCTTATACAGTTTATAATAGTGTTACACTATTTGTTGATTCTATTCTATCGTAACGATTCAGGTCCAAGTGCATGAATGTTGTGTATATATAAGGTTGATACTCTTTTAATTGGTTAATTCTCTTCCATCGTATCCATCCATGTCTTAGTGTGGAAATGTTGCTTATACAGTTTATAATAGTGTAACACTATTTGTTGATTCTATTCTATCGTAACGATTCAGGTCCAAGTGTGGGAATGTTGTGTATATATAATGGTCTTTTTGTTGATTCTATCGTATCCATTCAGGTCTTCGTGTGGGAATGGTTTGTATATTTATCATGGTGCTAATCTATTTATCAATTGATTCTAGCGTATCGATTTAGGCCCCGGTGTGGGAATATTGTGTGTTCATAATGGTGTTACTCTAATTATTAATTGATTGATTCTATCGTATCGATTCAGGCCCCGATGTGGGAATATTGTGTGTTCATAATGGTGTTACTCTAATTATTAATTGATTGATTCTATCGTATCGATTCAGGCCCCGATGTGGGAATATTGTGTGTTAATAATGGTGTTACTCTAATTATTAATTGATTGATTCTATCGTATCAATTCAGGCCCGGTGTGGGAATATTGTGTGCTCATAATGGTGTTACTCTAATTATTAATTGATTGATTCTATCGTATCAATTCAGGCCCGGTGTGGGAATATTGTGTGTTCATAATGGTGTTACTCTAATTATTAATTGATTGATTCTATCGTATCGATTCAGGCCCCGGTGTGGGAATATTGTGTGCTCATAATGGTGTAACTCTCATTATTAATTGATTGATTCTATCGTATCGATTCAGGCCCCGGTGTGGGAATATTGTGTGTTTATAATGGTGTTACTCTAATTATTGATCGATTGATTCTATCGTATCGATTTAGGCCCCGGTGTAGGAATGTTGTGTTTATATACTGATGTTACTCTATCTATCGATTGATTCTATCGTATTGATTCACTTCACAGAGTAGGGATGTTATACAAACATAATGTTGTTACTTGATTCATAAATTGATTATATCGTATTGATTCAGGTCCACGTGTAGGAATGTTATGTATATATAATGCTGTTCTTCTATCTATCTATTGATTCTATCGTATTGATTCAGACCCTTGTAAACAAATGATTTATACATAATTTTGTTACTGTATTAGTTGAATGATTCTATCGTATCGATTCAGGCCCCAGTGTAGGTATGCTGTACATACGTAACGGTGTCGTGAGATACGTTGTTACGGGTCACACAATGTCTGTACTACGCAAGGTGCATAAAACAGCCGTCCGTAAGTAGGCTTTCTGTATTACTAATAGGTAATGGGTTAATCCAGTGAAATACATGTAGGTTCTTTAGACTAAAGAACCTACATGTATTTCACTGGATTAACCCATTACCATACAATAAGGACATTTGACCAGTGTTGGCAGACGTCTGAGAAAAACATTGTGGGAAATGGAGAAATTGCTCATAATTTCTCCTTTTTCCACAATGTTTTCTGCTCTACCAGCATGTTATTTTTCTATCTCATCACGTCTTGAAATGTCGTCTGCAAACTCTTTCAATTTGGGCCAGTCGAAAATTTTGCGTTTGGTAAAGGGTTAAGCCTTCATTAAATAAAATATAGATAAACTAAAAGATAATATGATCGCTTGGAACCAGACGTGGATATCAACTCAACAAATACATGAAAAAAGACTTCTAGAAACAACTATATGCGATATTGCAATACATTTATTTGACGAAACTTGATCATAAGTCTCTTTATCTCAATTGCATGGTGTAATTGTGTCTTTTATACATTTCATATGTACATACTGTCTGTTGTAACCATGATGAGACTTTTCTTTTAAAGATTTTAAAGAAATCATTTGAATTCACATTCCTCATTTCAGCAAACCGAGTCCAAATTACTGAGCCCACGTTTAAACTGTTGGACTCCATGGAAACGTACAGCCTCTATGTGCGCGGGAATATCAAAGTAAAGGTATCATTACGCTACTTCCGGGTCGTAAAGGTCATTTGTCGGTCTATCTAACCCATTACCAAACAATTGCCACATTTGACAAGTTTGTTACAGTCGACTTTTGGAGAACATTGTGGGAAAAGGAGAAATTGCTCTTAACGAGCTATCTCTTCATTCCTCACCATGTTTTCTCTTCGCAAGTCAATTTACTTGGCGGCTGGCCTGTGATATAACCTGTTTGCATAAACATGAAGTTGATTCCAGCACTATAGGGGTTAATCCATCACTGGCTTCGATATATTGACTCGTTTAACACGCTCATGGTCAATTATAACTCGATGTAAGATAGGCACATTGTTGTGGGACCATGACAAGAAAAGATACGATGGTTACGGTATGTCCCCTGTTCCTACAGAAAGTATCTGCCTCGCTGTTTGTAAAACCTGACTACGACACGGCTTCTACACGTATTCTTATTGCCTCCATTGCTTAGTGGTTAGTACAGAACTCGAAATCACATGGCCCCTCTCCGCTTTGGTTAAAATCCCGTTGAGGTTTATGGTTTTTCATGACAGGTAGTCTCCCGACTGACTTACGGAATGCCTATGGTTCTACCCGGCTTGACAAACTCTTATTGGCAGTTGATTGTGGGGGTGTTCATTCGTATTTAACATGAAGACATTGTAATATATTCATGTATCCTACCAAATGTATTTGCGTATGTTACTACTGTGATGCGGTGCGTAGGTACACAAAAAGCTATTTCGCGCTGTGATGCGTCGTAGTACAGGGGTCTGTCGTTATTGATGACGTAGATCTGCGTACAGGATGATTCATTATATTAAGTGTTTCTTTTATAGGACTTTTCCGTTTACAAAGTTTACTGGCTGAATGGACGGCGTATTTCTACAGGAACAAGCGACTGTGAAAGTATGCGGTCTAGAATAGGTAGGTTTCTGGTAGACACCAGTTACGACATTAACCACTACCAACGAATCAATGATATCTCCTTTTCTACTGATGTTCTCCATCCGTAATGGCCTAACTCAGAGATTTGTGCTACGGGAGTATTAAAAGTTAAAAAATTGACATTAACAATTATTGTCACTAAGATAAGACCGTTTGCAATTGCATTACTTCTAAGCATCCCGTGATTTCGTAAAATAGAGTGGTGTGAACCTTCACCCTGTTAACGCTTCATTGGGAAAGCCTAATAAATAAACGCAGGAAATCCTTCTCGCGCAACATGCTAATGTCACGTGACAAGAGCGTTTAAACGTTTCAAAAGACCAACCTGACAAGTTTATCTAAAATAGTACCTCATATCCTACGTTTAGATACATAAACCCGTTTAAACGGTATGTAATATATCTGCAATACAAATGCTCTATATCCTCTCTATATGGTTATAAACGGTGTTGGAAAGCTGTTAATAATCAAGTCGTATGTAACTTCAGAAATACAATGTAAATGTCTTCATCATATTGGTAGAAGACATCTTATTTTAAAATGTTAAAATTCGAATCTGTGAGCTAGTCCTTTTAAGCAGTAATACGTCTTCAATATTCCTACCATACATTGGATTCTTCTACGAGAGGAGTCTTTATGTCTCAAATGACCCATGCATTTCATTCAACTATAGACATACCAAGTGACAAATGAAAGAATATAGATTTTTGTGAATGAGTAGCTATAGTCCTGCATTGAGCCCTTGATACGACGATACGACATCGTGTTACGCTTTGTGATAACCATTTACCAAACAATAACGGCATTTGGCCACTTTGCTGCAGACGACCCTAAAAATATTGTGGGAAAAGGAGAAACTGCTAGTAAAGAGCAATTTTTCCTTTTCCCACAATGTTTTCTGTCCTTTCGGAAGACTATTATTCAATTTCATGACATTTTGAAATGTCGTCGGTAAACTCGTTCAATTTGGGACAGTTGAAAATTTGGCTTTATGTAAAGGGTTAGATGGTAGTGCAAGAGACGGATAAAGAGAGAGGGTGTATGCCGGTCTGTTTTGGAACAAGTGTTTAATCCTCCATACGCATTAAATTCCCCTAGGATTTTCCTAGAAATATGGTAATGATCGTCTTTCAACAATTTCAGGTTCATGGTTCGAAATGGAGAGAAAGCCACTGTACCGTTTAGACGAGATTGAGGGAGTTTATGAGCCGATTGACAAGCCTAAAAGCCTTCTGTATAATAGCTCATGAAAATGAACAATCCCCTTAAGTTTTAAAAAAGTTCATGAAACTGTATAATAGCTTATGAATCTGTACAATAGCTCGTAAAACTAAACAATATCTCATGAAATTGTGTAATAGCTTATGAAACAGCAATTACTCATGAAACTGTCTGTAAACTTATGACAATGTATAACAACTTATGAAACCTTGTTTGTATAATGGCTCATGAAACTGTAAAATGGCTAATGAAACTATGTAATAGCTCATTTAACTGTCCAAAAGCCAATAAAACTGAAAAATACCTCATGAAACTGATAATTTCCTAATGAAACTGAAAAATACCTCATAAAACTGTACAAGCCAATGGGTTTGAACCCCACGGTGAATTTGATAATTGTTCAAACATTCATTCTCAGGGCTGTGACTGTTTCTTAGATGGTGAATGCACTGTTATCATTTCTCATAAACTTATTGCCAGTTCAGTGCAAAGTAAATTCCTATGTACTTTAACATAACAGATATGACTTTATGCTTTGACATGCTTTATCTGGATCAAAACTTGTATAACCTTTTCAACTTAGACATTTGCTTTAAATCCCAATGCCATGATAGAAAGCACAGACCTAATACACTATTGTTATTAGCTGTTAGGTCTTTGTAGAAAGCCAATACTGTCATTACTTTCAATCTTGATTGGGTGACCAGGATTTGAATCAGTCACTTTCTACACTAGAGACTAACAATTCCAACACTTCAATTCAACTCTCGCGGTTTGGTTAGTGCTCAGAAGAATGCCTATTTCGCCTATTTGTGATTCAGTACCTCGTGATGACTTATAAGATAACATAAAAGATGAGACAAGTTAGGATAAGATAAAACCCATACGGAAAAGCAAAACACAGCGTGTTGTATGTGAACTATCAGATACTACTGATACATATACGAGACAATAACGTGACAATATTCAAACTTTCCAAATGGCTTTTCTTTTACACAGTACATGTATATTATACATGTATTATATATAACATTTATGTGGCACTGAGAGGTACGTTCTGTTATAAAAATCGGCAGCCAAAGACTTAACTTAATACAAGGATTATAAGTAGTTGATGCATGCTGATACCTAGATTAAGTTAATCCAATAATTGAATAAAACATGTTTTGATCTATAAATTCCATGTGTTCGAGTAAGAAAATATGTTCATATTGCTGTTGATAACATTTTAATACAAAGTTAAATATACATACATTTTAATTAACATTACCATTTCCGATTAAATATATTTAACAAAATAAATTTGTCTTTATCATTAACTTTAAAAATACAACAAATGATGCATGAACATACAATGAATACTACAATGTCATGGCTTTTTTCTGTTGTCTGTTTCAATTTGGGCTCCTAACAAATGCCTATATGACTCAATAAGTTTATTTCTTACTCTTTAATCCTGTCCCTCATTTAACCAAGCTGATTTAAGAAACCATATCAAGGGTCTCAGCGCAACGCTGTAGTAAGTTCTTCATGTTTGTGAAGCACTTACTATAGGAGACTCTCTGTTTTTCACATACTCTTTTCTACTTTTTTACCCAACATCATTTGGACAATACCATTTTCATGCTTTACTTTAAAACCTTCATTTGTTTTCAATTTGTAACAGTCAAAAATTTCCCATTTAGGAGAAAGAGTGAAGTGCAGCTGTTTAATATGTTTGAACTGATCCAGAATTACCATCAAAGCACTTGGTGCAAAAACGAACTAACAAATGTCTGTATACCTCATTTTGTTGACCCCTCATTCGTTGACACCTCACTTTACCACAGCTGAATTAAGCGGTCACAATGTGGGTCTATGCAATACTACAGAAAGTGCTTCAAGTTTGTGAAGGACACACCATAGTCTTACATTGAACCCTCAACATGAAAAGAAAGTCATCTGTTTAGTCATGAAAGTTTTTAACCAATATCATTCAGAAAATATACATCATTTTCATGTTTTACTTGAAAATGTGTTTTCAAAATGTACAAGTCATCAATTTCTCATAAACCCATTACCAAATAATAACAATATTTGACCAGTTTGTAGCAGATGACACAGGAAAACATAGTGTAAAAAGGAGAAATTCTCTTAAAGAGCAACTTCTCCTTTTCCCATAATGTTTTCTGCCCTATCAGAAGATTAGTTTTCAATTTCATCACATTTCAACCTGGGACAGTTGAAACTTTGGCGTTTGGTAAAGGGATAAGAGGAGGTGATATGGTCTGTCACAAAACATAGTTAGAAGGAAAAGATGAACAATCATCCCAAATACCCCAGCTGTTTAATCCTTTTGAACTGATCCGGAATTTCCATCAAGGCACTTAGGGCAAAAGCAGACTGAGGGTTGCGAGCAGTGGTCATAATTTTGTGGTAGTCGACAAATTGAAAGTTATCGAATTTCCTCGCAGGTAGCTGGTCGTCAAATTCCTCCATCATTTCCCAGGGTCCATCCCCAACTCCGACAAGTATGATAGAAATCGGCCATTTTGATGCCTCCACGATTGCCTCCCTTGTTGCCCTTTCTGACGAGACCTGACCGTCTGCAACAATTACCAATATGTGATACTGCAAAAAATAAAATTGACATATTTTAGTAAAAAGAAGGTGAGAAATATTTTGGTAGAGACAATCTGTTTGTTCAGTTTCAACTCATTTATTTTAGATCAACAAGTTTTTACAACTTAGATAAATCACTCCTGATTCTGCTTCATATTACCAGTACTCACACTGAATGTGGATTTATGAAAGGTTACAGAACTGATCCCTCTACCCATCAGATTCAAACCCACGACCCTGACATCCTGAGGTAAACACTCTACCCCTAGACCAATGTCCACTCTCAATGACTGCTTCCTGGATACTAAACCAGTACTTGCCAATTTGTGGGTTAGTGCCGGATTTTTCATCTCGCCTAACAGGGATTTGAACTCGAGACCCTCTGTACAAAAGGCGGACACTCTACCTCTGTACCACTGTTGTCTACAAGCTTTTCTTGTATTAACATGTTCTAGGCTAGGAATCTGAAGAGTCTTGCCAAAGGACACTCCTATGAAATCAGTGAATCTAATGGGGCTCAAACTTAACTATAGCCATGCTGGATGCCGCACTCTAATAAACCTGGATGTGGAATTAATAAATCTGCATGGTATAAAACATTCTAATGGATTTTTTATTAAGCTTATTTGATACAAATCAGATAAAGGTATGTAAATTAACATATGGATTAGTGAGAAACCCTTGTCAGAAAAGTGAGAAACCCTTGTCAGAAAAAAAGAAATCACTTTTTCATATCAATTCCTCCTTTTATCAAAATGTTTTTTTAATCTTCTACAACAAAATCAAGTTAATATGAAAGGTCCATGTGACTAAAACTCACTATGTCAAATGTAAGATTTATCAGTACTCACTGAACATGTTTTCTTTACAAGCTCTATGGCTTTATTTATCACTGGTGCAAAGTTGGTTGGTCCAGCCAGTCTAACCCTTTGAGCAATTTGATTATAGGCATCAAGGACCCCATGGAATCCATAACAATCACCCTGAAAAATAGTCGATGAAATATAGTTTGAATAAACTTGAAGTGTTTTAACATTGCTCCAATAAAGGTAAAAGGTAAAGGTAGGGTTTTATAGTCTCATATCAATGCAAGGCATATTCAGGCGACTCTTTTAATTACAGTCAAACTTGTGTTAAGAGGCCAGCCTATGGGACAGAGTAAATTGGCTGTTTAAGACAGGTTGGCTGCTTAACACAAATTGATTTACACTATAAATCTAACAATGGGACTTTCTGTAGTGGCTGTTTAAGGCAGGTTGGCTGCTTAAAAGGGTGGCTGCTTAACACAAGTTAGACTGTAATAGTATAATAGCATTAATCTTCAATAGTACTTTAGTCATATTGCAATCCCAGGTGGCTCCAAATTAACGAAGGAAGTTTGCAAGCATGACATGCAGATAGAGGCTTTTTGACTTTAAAATAAAGGTTCTATCCAATAAAGAGAATAGATGGTTGTTATCTTGAATTGGAAAGTTTTTTCGGGCAGGGCGCAAGCATATTATCCATTAACCCTTTCCCAAACAACTAATTTTGGACTGTCCCAAATCGAAAGAGTTTGCAGGCGACATTTCAAAATGTGATGAAATTGAAAAATATTCTTCAGATAGAGCAGAAAACCTTGTGGGAAAAGGAGAAATTGCTCGTTACGAGCAATTTCTCCTTTTGCCACAATGTTTTTTAAATTCGTCTGCAACAAAGTAGTCAAATGTCGTTATTGTTTGGGAAAGGGTTCAGCTGAAGTGAGCCTTATAATTGTTCCCATTCAATACACAAACCATCTATTTATACCAATACCTACATGGATTCAAATAAGGAAAAATGAAAATAAATACTGACAGGTGCGCCCAGCAATCATGTGATCTAGAGATGGATAACAAATGTGCAAAACAGCACCCTGTTATCTGTCCGTAAATTGCACTGGTAATATGATAAATACTGTTATACAGAAAACTGATAATAATGATTAATCATGAAGTTTATCATTAAAACAAAATAGAGAAATTTGCTTGTCACGACTGTGGTTTCTAAACCCTTTAAGTGCAGGGTACCGCTTTACTAAACAAGTTACGGAAAACATTTGCGTAAGTCATAATTGATAAACATGGATAGTATCTTCAATAAAAGAACAATATTGTAATGTGACACGTCATTGGAAGCGTCTCGGAGAGACGATTCCAATGATGTGTTACTTTGCAATATTGCTTTGCCCAATATGGATAAAAGCGGAATTGTTGTTTTAGACTTACGCAAATCTTAAGCGTAAACTGTTTAGTAAAACGGTACCCAGGAACTGATTTCATGCTTTTGCAAACAGGTTAGGTTCATGCCAGCTGACAAGTGTATTGTTGGCTGGCCTGTGATCTAACCTGTTTGCTACTCTGAGTATCTTTCTTCAACAAAATTAAGCAGATATTTAAGAATTTGGAAAGCAGATCACACAAGAATCTATTTCTAAAAAAATACCGAGCATTCTAAGGGTAAAGTCTTTTGCTGCAGGTGAAAGCATTGTATTGTTGAGTAAGGGTAAATTTGAACTAAAAAAAAGATCTATACGGAAATAAACATCTTCATTGAAAAGGAGTTGTTACAAGACAGAGGGTCCAGCGCAATACTATACATGTAGAAAGTACATTATAGTTATGAATCACTTTCTAAATCTTCCACTGAACCTTCAATACAGATAAAAGAGCTATAAATTTACCTCTGACAAAAAGGGAAACACATCAAAGTCACGAGTTGAGGCATCGCCAAATCCATAGGCTGGGATTAAACCATCATCATCAAAAGATTCCAGAGTTTCACCTAGAACTGACATCACCTGAAAAACAACATTATTTTATGAACCCTTATAGTGCTGAAATCAACGTAATGCTTATGCAAACATGTTAGATATAGGCTGGTCACCAAGTAGATTGACGACTGGCCTGTGGTCGAACCATTTTGCTACTCTGAGTATATTTCTTCATCAAAATTAAGCAGAATCTTATATTTAAGGTTTTGGAAATGTGTGTGCTTAAATGTGTAAATGTATACATAGGCTATCAAGAAAAATGATTATGAAATTTGCCTAATTGAAAACATCAGCAAATTATTGTATTTATTAAAAATGTAACATTATTAGGATTTTGAAATGTAGAAGAACACATAAAAAATCATAAACCAATTAATATTGGGAGATAAAAAAAATTCTCATAAATGGCAAACTTTCTGCTTGTCAAAATGTTTTCAAAAACCATATGACATCTGAGATAAGAATTGATTGTAACTGCACAAATAGAAAGGTTTCAGCATTATCTGGTTTCTTACCATTTGATATGGGTTTGGGTTATTCACATCTAGCTGATGTAAACTGCGCCCTTGGTTTGTTTTCCTACCCTGATGTATGTTGCTGGAGGTAAAATCAATGCCTGGAATCATATTGAAAACTCAACATTTTTATATATAAGGGGCCTTACCGTGGTTTAGCGGTGAAGGTAAATGGATGGTAAAATCAATGCCTGGAATCATATTGAAAACTCAACATTTTTATATATAAGGGGCCTTACCGTGGTTTAGCGGTGAAGGTAAATGGATGGTAAAATCAATGCCTGGAATCATATTGAAAACTCAACATTTTTATATATAAGGGGCCTTACCGTGGTTTAGCGGTGAAGGTAAATGGATGGTAAAATCAATGCCTGGAATCATATTGAAAACTCAACATTTTTATATATAAGGGGCCTTACCGTGGTTTAGCGGTGAAGGTAAATGGATGGTAAAATCAATGCCTGGAATCATATTGAAAACTCAACATTTTTATATATAAGGGGCCTTACCGTGGTTTAGCGGTGAAGGTAAATGGTTGGTAAATTTTAATATTGTATATTTTACATAAGTTGTGAAGCACTATAACGTATCGGATTAATCATTCTCTACTCTCAAATCAGCTTCCTTTGTACATAACCAGTACTCGTAACATTGTGTGGATTAATGAAAGGTTGCCTGAAAGACATGGCTACTCATGGAATTCAAACCCAAGACCCTAGTGTCCTGAGGCTGATGCTCTACCCCTTGTTGAATGTCCCAAGGTTGTCATTAACTGTTGGAGTAAGAGGGCAACTTTTGATATGAGGAGGCCAATGAAGCAAACATCCAACAAAAACTAGGTGTTTCTCATGACCACCTATCATATTAATTGTTATTTGAGCATACCAAAGTCTTTTTAAGCAGTCAAATTAGCCATGGCCAGCTCTTAATGACAACCCTGATGTCCTCCATATGGAGTGGTTAGATGCCAACCATCCTGTCCCAGTTAACTTTGGAGTTTTCTTCTACAAGGGATTAGTTCCATATTTACAGGATGAAAAACGTAGATGGTGTCAGGTGATAATCGAAATATTGTTCACAGAGCATAATACCTAAATTAACTGAATTCTGAAGAACAAACTATCGAGTCGATTATTCATCAAGAAAAGTCTGTCATTGACTCATTACCAAACAATAACAACATTTGACCAGTTTGTTGCAGACGACTCTGGAAAACATTTTGGGAAAAAGAGAAATTATCCTTGTCCCACAATGTTTACTGCCCTATCAGATTTGTTTTCAAATTCATCACATTTTGAATTGTTGTCTGCAAACTCTATCAATTTTGGACAGAAGAGAATTTGGTAAAAGGGTTAATGTATTTGCTTTGAGGGGGGAACCATTTCACCTTTACGAGCATAAAAAATGCTGTTTACAGTTTTGTTTACAACTAGTTTATCACATTCATAAAATAAAAGTGAAAATAAACCACTCACCAAAGATAAGACTACATGACTCTAACCCTGCTTTCCGTACAGCATCTGTAACGTCATCTAGGGTAGTGAATTTATCAAATATTGCTTCAGCATGTTGACTCCCTACACAACATTGGTAAAAAACAAGTTAACAATAATTTCAACACATTTTTTAAATGAATTAAGGGGTCTTACAATGAGTTTTCTGAGGTTTAATAAGTATAATATCCCTTTCCATTAAATCTAATTGATATAGGTTCATCAAGAATTCATGTCTTAAAACAAAATAAAATTGAAGATAGTTAAAGCTTCATGATGACATTTTACAGAGCCCTAGATAAGAATTAATGTTTCCAATTTCTTTATAATCCGTAAAAATCCACAATTTATTCATAACTTTGACATCTACCATGTTACTGGATTAATAATTCATAGGAATCAACAATTGCAACATGCAATTACTCCTTTCATCCCATTAAAGCCATGGTCAAAACCAGTCTTAACGTTCATTCTTATACAGTATACTTATTAACACACGCCTACAGGTAATAAATAATATTAAATAAGGGGATTTCCTTTTCTTACAGTGGTTTTAGTGAATGACTGATGACTACTTTTGTTTTAAATTTGAATGGGACACTAGTGCCCTGTAGATAATATTAAAATGATTCTTTTAACCCTTTCCTAAACAAAACATTTTCGACTGTTCCAAATTGAAAGAGTTTGCAGACGACATTTCAAAATGTGATGAAATTTGAAAAAGATCTTCTTATGGGGCAGAAAACATTGTGGGCAAAGGAAAAATTGCTCATTACAAGCAATTTCTTCTTTTCCCACAACGTTTTCTAAACTCGTCCACAACAAAGTGGTCAAATGTCGTGGTTGTTGGCAAAGGGTTAACATATATAGCATGCTAATACAGCATAAATCATTGTTCAAATGACAAAGAAAAGAAATCAACCCAAAGAAAGAGTATGCAGTAGCTTTACCCATTACCAAACAAGAAGACAGTTGACCTGTCTGTTGCTTATGACTTTAGTGATTTCTCCTTTTCCCACAATGTTTACTGCCCTATCAAAAGGTAAAGGTTATTTTGTTCAGTGTCACCGCTATTGAAAGGGCCAGCCAGTGTTGGTTTATGAGACACTTTTCACTGATTATACCTAGTACCTCCCAACTCCTATCACTAAGCAAGGCGCCTAGCGGATATTAGTCGGTAACCATTAGATTTAACTAGCTCGGGGCTCACAAACTGGCCATTTCGGAACAACTCAGAAGATTATTTTTCAATTTCATCACGATGTGAAATGTTATCTGCAAATTCTCTCAATTGGAGATGGTCGAAAATTTGGGGTTTGGTAAAGGGTTAACAATAATCAATACCCACCCCTTATTTAGAAAACAACTTGTGGGGTGGAGAACGACATGGGGTAAAACGGTTTGGGGTGAAATGGCTGACTACTGTCTACATAGGGCTATGTATCTATCTCTCACCTCCTCCAAACATCTTGAAGATGGAGCAGTTCTGTCTCTTGGAAAGGTTTGGATAGATACCTTCACCCTGATTACCTTTCGATCTGCGTCCACTCTGTCCACCGCTTCCAGATCCTCCCCACAACTTGTACACCACAACCATGATTATCACAAATATCACAATGCTTATTGTCTCCATCTCTATGTGTTTGAATGTTTAATGCTAATGTAGGTTCTATAACTTTAACCGTCTGTTTATGTATACATACAACTTGTTCATTGGGTTTTATTTTTACATCTACACAAAACACATGAAATCGTATACCTCTTTTCCTTTTTGTCTGAAATCAGATATGCAGAATGCGTTAATAAAATTTACACATACACCAGGGCTAAATAGCAATGAATATAATTTGTATATCAAACTTATCTACATGATAAACAAATTTATATCCAAAATCTAATGATCTATTTGGAAAATTAAGGTATCAACAGGTTAAATCCAAATAAAACACCTAACCTTACATTTCTTTTAAATATCAAGTAAAAGACACGTCAGGGGATTTCTATTTTTATCCCATTGTAAAATTATGACGAAACATCTTTCCTTTAATTTTGACACTTTAATTTTCACGTTTCAGTGCGTCAGTAAACTTGGTAAACATTGCCGAGTTGCAAACAAATGAAAGCACTGAGAGATAAATGCACACAGTTATTACATTATGTGATTAACGAAATAAAAATACAAAACATACCGTCGGATTTTAAATAAAATGATAAAGCTGAATGTTAAAAAGAGGCGACTAGAATGTACATGTTTGTTTATTTTTCAGAAACTAACAACAACAACCCGGAAGTAAACGTGTTACTGGTCTCGCACCTGTCTATATAACTTGCATGACCTGATAGAACACTAACGTGTGTGCTGTTTAGATGAATAAACCAAAAATGCAATACACCACAGTTCGTTTTGATAAACATAATGAAGGAATATTTATTTTTGAATGTATGATTACCAATACGGGCGGCCTTGCCGAATTGTGTATTTATTTTCGGACGGTACTTCAGCACCGTAGAAAAATGAGACGAAAAAGGTGTCCATTTTATTTCAGGTTTTGGGAGTTTGATGAATCACTTTTATATGCGGTAAACAGCTAGGGAAGCAAACACTATTTTTCAGAAAATACATGATTTAACATTGGAGTCAATGGGAATTTAAGATCTCAAAAATTCAGGCGTATGACATGTCTATGTTCCGGACTTTCACGTGACTGAGAAACAAAGGATCAAAAGTAAGAAAGAATAAGACCGCAGCCCAACGCTGATACAATTGATACATTTTACGCGTCTGTACGTATAACTTGCCTGACGATGGTGGTCGTTCAATGAGCAATCATGCTTGTATTGACCCAACTTCTTCGTAGCTTGTACAACTAGGCGAGATGATGGCTCTGGTACATCAATCTTTCTACATTGCAAACTTATTGTTTATATCTTTCCAAGCATTATTTCTATTGCCTCTTGTAGTGCGGTCTTCTTGTCTGTTTATATTTTGTATTTTGACAAAATCACGAAAGACATTGCTTATTATGAGCTATCCATCCTTTTGTTACAGACAGAGTAGTTTCTAAAATATTGTGCAGCCACTACGTTAAAGAGAAATGTTATGAAGTAAAGGATATGAAAGCTATCATGTTAGCTACTTTCCTAATACGTACATGCCCCTCCTGTCTCAAACTCTTTTACAGATTTATCGTTCGTTCCTATCCTTGACGGAGCGTAGTGGGAAGTCCAGAGATTGATCCTGTCTCCATGGACCTACGTGGTTAGAGTCTAGAACTTGGTGTCTCATTGCCTTTGCAACGTGGGTTCAAATCCTAGAACAGGTGTTCAGGCTTTCATCTTGGATGACTTACGAAATGCCGATGAATCTACTCAGTTTGTGCCAGCCTTTATTCGTAAATAAGTAAGAGATATTTCTCCATCTATAATGAGTGATACATCGCGTTAAAACATGAACATTGTAGACGCAGTTTAAAAGCACAATTAAACAAACAAACATGAAACATAATGAACCAATGGACATAGAGGTAGACTATGAGTTATTCACAATTTTGTCACAATGGCTTTTACCAACTAGATCATAGATCTTGCTCCTACGTGATCTTTTGCCGTTTTTTGGTGTCTATTTGTACCAGCCATCATTATCATATTTAGTGTTTAACCTACATTTTCATCCAATGAGAATGCGTCAATTTGAATTTTTTTGTTGGTTTATTTTCCATAAACTACTATTCGAGTGTTCTATCTGGGCTCTATGAGACTATTACTCTGGTATCACGCATGCGCATAAATGTGTAGTTTTAGGCTCAACCTCCAAATCAATGACACGTGTAAGCCTAGCCTACGGTAGCGATTGAAAGATCGCTGTGACGTCGCGGGGAGAAATAAACACAGAAATAAATAAAAAGGAATTACAATTAACTGGGTATCCTAACATCGTTGAGAAAAAAAGAAACTGAACTATATTAACCTTTTACCCCATTAGGAATAATGTGACGGGTACAAATTGAAAGCATCAACAGACAACACATATATACATTATGAAAAAACACAGTTTCTTTTTGAAATTGAAAAGAAAACATTGTTACAAAAGGAGAAATTGCTCGTTACAAGCAATTTCTTCTTTTGTCACAAGGGCTTCTCAAGTTTTCTGCTGTAGGTGAGGAATAAATTATGGAGTAACGGGTTAAACTCAAAACTACATTGCAATCTACATCACTGGGTAGTGCAGTTTTCTTCTTCCAAATATGGTATGGCAGATTCTTGGCATGCAATTGACAGCCGCGGAAGGCGTGGTTTATGTCGAATTTCAAAATACTGAGCAGCAGTTTTATGCCATTCGCAGATCATACCCGTAGAGGCGTGGTTTGCCAGCGTCAAATAGAGCGCTCTATGGAAATGTAGGTTAAACACTAAATTGTTTAGAGGCTATATAGTGAAATTTAAACGACATAGAAACCCCGTCAGTCGCTATCGCTCCTTCCTTGGGGTTTCTATATCGTTTAAATTTCACTATCTAGCCTCTAACCTATATTTAGTGTTTAACCTACATTTTCATCCAATGAGAATGCGTCAATTTGAATTTTTTTGTTGGTTTATTTTCCATAAACTACTATTCGAGTGTTCTATCTGGGCTCTATGAGACTATTACTCTGGTATCACGCATGCGCATAAATGTGTAGTTTTAGGCTCCACCTCCAAATCAATGACACGTGTAAGCCTAGCCTACGGTAGCGATTGAAAGATCGCTGTGACGTCGCGGGGAGAAATAAACACAGAAATAAATAAAAAGGAATTACAATTAACTGGGTATCCTAACATCGTTGAGAAAAAAAGAAACTGAACTATATTAACCTTTTACCCCATTAGGAATAATGTGACGGGTACAAATTGAAAGCATCAACAGACAACACATATATACATTATGAAAAAACACAGTTTCTTTTTGAAATTGAAAAGAAAACATTGTTACAAAAGGAGAAATTGCTCGTTACAAGCAATTTCTTCTTTTGTCACAAGGGCTTCTCAAGTTTTCTGCTGTAGGTGAGGAATAAATTATGGAGTAACGGGTTAAACTCAAAACTACATTGCAATCTACATCACTGGGTAGTGCAGTTTTCTTCTTCCAAATATGGTATGGCAGATTCTTGGCACGCAATTGACAGCCGCGGAAGGCGTGGTTTATGTCGAATTTCAAAATACTGAGCAGCAGTTTTATGCCATTCGCAGATCATACCCGTAGAGGCGTGGTTTGCCAGCGTCAAATAGAGCGCTCTATGGAAATATAGGTTAAACACTAAATTGTTTAGAGGCTATATAGTGAAATTTAAACGACATAGAAACCCCGTCAGTCGCTATCGCTCCTTCCTTGGGGTTTCTATATCGTTTAAATTTCACTATCTAGCCTCTAACCTATATGAGGAAGCGTGCAAGTCAATTATTCTCTCCGTTGTGATTTGTTTGTTTTGCTTGGATATTTACATTGAGTCAACAATATATCAGTTATATTTCGATGCCCAGCTCCAATTTGATGGAGGAAGAGCTTCACTGACCAACAAGGGCTGGTCAAATGCATTATGTAATACAACAGGGAGACCACCTCTCATGAAAACCCAAATGTCATCTCTAGAAGCTAGATACACCTCGATATTAGGATCGAAATACCCCCATCCCCACATCCGTCACCTCAACTCTGTAATGGATAGCTGCCTTTTATCCCCTTTTCACATAATTCGATGTGAAGTGAAGAATTAAAAAAACAATACATCATATATATTCCTTGATATTTATCAAGAGTGACTTAAAGCCAAAATAGCGCTCATTTTCAGTGAACTTGTGTTGAGTTCTAGAATAATTGACAATTAACATAACTAGTTTTTTGATCGATATTCTGGCTTTAACCCTTTACCAAACAACAAAGTTTCGACTGCAGACGACATTTCAAAATGTAATGAAATTGCAAAAAAATAATCTTCTGATAGAACAGAAAAAATTGTGGTTAAAGGAGTAATTGCTCTTAATGAGCAATTTCTCCTTTTCATACAATGCTTTACAGAGTCGTCTGCAACAAACTGGTCAAATGTCGTTAGTGTTTGGTAATGGGTTAAACTATTATTGTGAATTGGGAAATGGTCTTATGACCAAGATGTTCTTTTGACATCAAAGATTTCAACCTGTCGTCTATAGCACATATCTACAATGCTGAGATGATTATACATTAAGGGTAAGACCTTGAGATCGCTTACCAAGCATGGGTGAACAAGTAGGACAACGAAACAGAACAGAATTACCATCCATGTGACATTTACACATTACCAAACAATAACGAGTTTTGACCAGCTTGTTGCAGACAACTCTGGAAAACGTTGTGGGGAAAGGAGAAATTACTCTTACCGAGCAATTTCTCTTTTTCCAACAATATTTTCTTTCCTATCAGAAGATTATTTCTCAATTTCATCACATTTTGAAATGTCGTCTGCAAATTCTTTCAATTTGGGGCAGTTCAAAACTTGGTGTTTGGTA
Source organism: Cerastoderma edule (assembly GCA_947846245.1). Classification (NCBI taxonomy): domain Eukaryota; kingdom Metazoa; phylum Mollusca; class Bivalvia; order Cardiida; family Cardiidae; genus Cerastoderma; species Cerastoderma edule. Next base: position 2,674,886 of record OX401417.1, on the reverse strand, counting down.
AAGGGTTAACGATAATGTATACCCCCTCCCCCATTTTGTCACAGCGTTTCACAACGTTAATATGTCGGCCAACTCATAACAACTCAACAGACCTGTACATAGTACAAGTAGCAGATAAAGGAAAGGACAGATCTCATTCTTTCTTTGTCATTTCTAAAAAGTGTTTTTGTCGTAGCCACGGAAAACCCATTCCACACGTTTGAAAAAAGGGCTAGTCTTTATACTGTTTAAAGATCTTTTAAGTTTTTACGATCTGTGCACTGCCTTTTTGATATTTTTTACTGACGGCTACTACAAATAAAACCAAAAACAGGGATTGGGCTCACTCATCAGACTGGTTCCAAAGCTGTTTGATCAAATAACTTAAAATATATTTATCATGTGTATGCTAATAGTGTGACTTTAACTATTGCGCAATTGATTGGGAATCACTGAATCCCTAGATCATAGTTCTTTACAATTCAATACACTACAATAATTTTGTATTTGCATTGTTTTACAACCTCATTTTCAAACTAATATAATTGATTTAAAGTAGTACTGATGTTATGAAAGGACAATATATATTTGATTAGTAGACATGGCCTACAACATGTACCAATTTAGAAAATAGGTTAAAGCAATACTAACGGTCATTTACACTAAAATTGTGTAAGTTCTAGAACAATTGAAAATAATGAACCTTGATTAACACCTTATAGTAATCACTCTTTTAAAAGCATCATGTGAGCGTGTTACAGTCTCACTTCCACTTTAAAAGGGAATCTAAAGTAATTTAAAGTTAATTTTAAACTATTCTAGAACTTCCACAATTTAAGTGTAAATGAGCGCAAGTATAGCTTTTAGGCTATTTCCCAACGTGTGTTGTTACTTTCAATCTTTGTCTGAGATGAAGTCTCACGAATGGATAACGGAATGCTGATGATATTACCCGGCTTGGGCCATCTTTATTTGTTGTTAACCTACGGGTCATCCTCCATCGGTAATGGTTTATGCAACACGATCTAACTGAAACAGTGATGATGCGATGTTAAACCCAAACAAGCGAACGTACTCTTGCCTTTCATAAATCAACCATGTACTACAGGGACCAATGTCTTTTGACTTGCCTTTCATAAATTAACCATGTACCACAGGGACCAATGTCTTTTGACATGCCTTTCATAAATTAACCATGTACCACAGGGACCAATATCTTTTGACATACCTTTATCATCATCATATACACTGATGATATGGGTAGATCTAGGTCACACGACATTGGTCTATGCGGCATTTAAGAGAATTTGTTAAATTTCAAAGACACCGTATTTCACATGGCCATCTACTTCGGAATCGTTCAAATATCTGGCATGAGACATCGACATTCAATTGATCTGTCGGGGGACCTATATTCATGTGAATTGGTATTCATTTGTAGTACAATGTATATATCTGACAACGAGGTGGTTTAAGACAATTGCTGTCAAAATAAGAAGCTGCTTATGTGAGAAATTTGTTCTTATTATGACAAAAATATCTTAAGTTAGAATACCAAAAATACGCCATTTTGAAACTTATTTTTTCGTCGGATTACTTTGGTAGATCTCGGTACACGTCGGTCGTGGCCGTAACTATTCGCTTTACACCGAAAAGTTACGGCCCGACCTCATTCGGAACACCTCGGCCATTTCTTAAAATAATATATCTACCGACTTGTGCCGGGGATTGCCGAGTTGATACGAATGGGCCCGACCTATGTATACCGACAACGACCGAAGTAATCCGACAAAGGAATAAATTTTTAAATTGTGGGTTATGGACATTCTACCCTTAAATCATATATATCTGAGCCATACGACAGTATGGAACTGTTGCTTTCAAAAGGAGTGAACGGTCAATTTCTTCTCTCTTACTCAAACATCTTAAGATCTTTTAGCGTTTTCATTTTGCAATGCAATGATTAAAATTCCGTTAGATCAAAAAAGAGCTGACCTCATTAGAAATTCAAATTCCTCAAAAACACACCTGTACCGCCCAGTAAGAAAGATCTGGTATGAACCAAAAAGAAAGAATAACATATATACGTCGCCGTGACCTAAGGTTAAAGGAGTCTGTCTCGGGATGGGATGGTCGCTGATTCGAGTCCCACGGGAGGCGTTTGTTCGGAGAATGATTTTCTTGGGACTTGTTTCGAAATGGTTGGTTCGTGAGTCACGAGTTAGTTAATTATAAATGGCTACCGACTTATATCCGCTTGCTTAGTGATAGAAGTTTGGATGTTCTTGGTATCATGAGTGAAAAGTGTCTCATAAGCCAAAGCTGGCTGGCCCTTTCAATAGAGGTGACACTGTTATTAGAAAAATCCTATTTGTAAATGGCTCTCTGATATCACTGCAGGCCTTTAAAGTGTTTAACCCTTTACTAAACACAAAATGTTCGACTGTCCTATATTGGAAGAGTTTTCAGACGACTTTTCAAAATGGTTTGAAATTTGAAAATAAAATTCTGATAGGGTAAAAAACAATGTGGGAAAAGGAGAAAACAAACTGGTGAAATGTTGTTATTGTTTGGTAATGGGTTAAAGTAAGGCGTCATGGACCAAGGGTTTCCAAAGTTCATCTCAATCTCACGCCTTTTGTTGTCGATTGAGAGTAACATAGCTTGGGGTCCTGGACCGTGTGTATACCCTGCACTAGGTCTAGAACAGGGTATGCGAAAGGACCAGGACCCCAGGCTATTAATAACCTTGTCAATTCTCTAGAGGATCTCGAAATCTCGGTTATCAGGCAATTATTTTCGTCCTCGATTTGCATTTAATTGAACGTGTACCTTGAGGGGCGTTACTAATTAAACATCCTTCTATGGGCCATTGAATGAATGCAAAGACACGTCTTTTATTCATCTATTTGCACAAGTTAATCAAACGAAGATACAGGTATCCAACGTTTAATTGGCTTTACACATATTTACGCAAGTTTATAACGTTGAAGAAAGCCTAATTTGTACCAAGGCATTTTGTACTTAACCGTTTACCAAACGCCGAATTTTCGGCTGTCCCAAATTGAAATAGTTCGCAGACGATATTTTAAAATGTGGTGTAATTGTACAATTATCATCTGATAGGGAAGGAAATATTGTGAAGAAAGGAGAAATTGCTTGTTAAGAGCAAGAGCAATTCTGTTTTTCCCACAATGTTTTCCAGAGTTGTCTGCAACAAACAGGTCAAATGACGTTATTGTTTTGTAATAAGTTTAACGTATATAGTTTCCTCAACATTTTAGTACCGACGGTGTTCGGCGCAACGAAAACACAGATGCGGTTTCGAAAACATTTTTGCATAGAATAGATGACCTGTGTGCTATAGAAGTGGTACATTGTGAACGCTTCAAGCCGGTTTCGAACTCATGATTCCCGTATACGGAGGCCGATGCCATTCTCCCTGGACAACTGTTATCCGCAATTAGATAATCGGTACCAGTATTGGGGGTTATGACCGATTGATTGATTTCGTTGTTTTTAGTATTGAAACCATAGCGCGGCTATCAACACAGCAATCTTTGTATGTAAAACGATGACTTTCAATGAACGAACGAACGAGCGAACCGTGAACGAACCTTCAACGAACCTTGAACGAACCGTGAACGAACCGTGAACGAACCACGAACGAACCGTGAACGAACCGGGAACGAACCGTGTACGAACGAACGAACGAACGAACGAACGAACGAACGAACGAACGAACGAACGAACGAACGAACGAACGAACGAACGAACGAACGACGAACGAACGAACGACGAACGAACGAACGAACGAACGAACGAACGAACGAACGAACGAACGAACGAACGAACGAACGAACGAACGAACGAACGAACGAACGAACGAACGAACGAACGGTCGAACGAACGAACGAACGAACGAACGAACGAACGAACGAACGAACGAACGAACGAACGAACGAACGACGAACGAACGAACGAACGAACGAACGAACGAACGAGTGAACGAACGAACGAACGAGTGAACGAACGAACGAACGAACGAACGAACGAACGAACGAACGAACGAACGAACGAACGAACGAACGCATAATATGAATGCAAATATGAATGCATATACGAGGGGTGTTCGAAAAGTATCCGGAAAACATTCCTAACTTATTTACTAATACGAATATTCAAATAAACTTTTCAAAGGTGATACTTTGACATTCTGTGCACATAGTCCAAAAGTCAAAAATATACAAATTGCTTTGATATACAATCCACAGTCACCATGGCGACGTCAGGTAACGTTGAGCGGGGCAACGTCATGTTACGGTGAGCGGGACAACCTACTCATGAAGGAATATAGCATCTGCAAAGTCTGTCTGAAATAGTAAAATGTTTAAACTTTTCAAAATATTCTTCTTTAAATGATACAAACTTCTCCCTACTAGTAGAAATAGTCCTGTGGAATTTTACGAATGGGTTCTCCGACAACCGTGGGTAGGTCATCAACATTTATCAAACCTTCTGCCGCGCAACTCTGATTTCAAGGTTGGAAAAAGCCAGAAATTGCGCAAACCTAGATCCGGTGAATATGACGGATGCTTCATGGTCTCAATGTCTTACTCTCTGAGTGTTGCTTTGGTGAACATAGCTTACTATTGAGTTAAAAAAATAATGGCCATGGTTACATTGCTGTTCAAGGAATGACTTTGCAGCTCCTACTAAAGGACTTTATACTTAAATTGTTAGAATTCTGGGTATTCAGCGATCACAAACCTTAGACATGCCTCGTTCACTAGTAACGATCGAATGGGCTGTTAACTTTAAACCTACGTCTCTTATTGTAAGCCTTCTATCACACTGCAGCAACTGTCTTATTCCGTCGACTTTTCTTGACGTTATGTTGGAACGGCCAGATCTTGGGCGGTCAGTACCATCGTGCGATGGACCTTTTTCTTTTATTGAACGTGTACCGTAGGTGTCGGTAATCATGGAGAGAGCGTCTCCAATTCCGTTTGCCCCATTAACACATTTCTTTTTATGAAATACCTCTCTTCAAATGTCATTTTCATGGGCTCCGTTCTCTGCTTCCGTTGTTTATAGGAATCACGTCATATTTCAGCATATGACGCTGCGTAGGCTTTGGCAAAAGCGTGTTGAAGCGTCACGTAAAATTTAAATTAATTTTGACGTTAGGAACATGTCCTATTTAATCCCTAAATGCATCTATACATGTGAAGAATATCAAAATTTGCCCCGCTCAACGTTACCTGGTGTCGCCATGGTGAATATGGATTGTATATCAAAGCAATTTGTATTCCAGTCTCTTTTGGATTATGTGCACCGAATGTCAAAGTATCATATTTAAAAATCTTATTCGAATATTCGCATTAATAAATAAGTTATGAATGTTTTCCGGATACTGTTCGAACACCCCTTGTATGAATGCTTATACGAATGCATATATGAATGCATATATGAATGAATGTGTATAGGAATGAATGAATAAACGAATAGATTAATGAATAAATGAATAAATAATTGAATGAATAAATGAGTAAACGAATGAATGAGTGAATGAATGAATGAATGAATGAATAAATAAATAAATAAATAAATAAATGAATAAATAAATGAATAAACGATTGAATGAATGAATGAAAGAAAGAAAGAATGAATGAATGAATGAATGAATGAATAAATGAATGAATAAACGAAAGAATGAATGAATAAATGAATGGAATAATGAATTAATGCATGAATGAACGAATGAATGAATGAATGAATGCATAAACGAATGAATTAGTGAACGAATTAACAAATGAACAAATGAATAAATGAATAAATGAATAAATGAATGAATGAATGAATGAGTGAACGAATGAATAAATTAATAATTGAATGAATGAATGAATGAATGAATGAGGGAATGAAAATATGAATGCATATTTGAATGAATGTGTATAGGAATGAATGAATGAACGAATAGATTAATGAATAAATGAATAAATAATTGAAAAAATAAACGAGTGAATGAGTGTATGAGTGAATGAATAAATAAATAAAGAAATGAATAAACGATTGAATGAATGAATGAATAAACGAATGAATGAATGAAAGAAAGAAAGAATGAATGAATGAATGAATAAACGAAAGAATGAATGAATAAATGAATGTAATAATGAATTAATGCATGAATTCAATGAATGAATGAATGAATGAGTGAATGAATGAATGAATAAACGAATGAATGAATGAATGAATAAACGAATGAATGAGTGAACGAATTAACAAATGAATGAATGAATGAATGAATGAATGAATGAATGAATGAATGAATAAACGAAAGAATGAATGAATAAATGAATGTAATAATGAATTAATGCATGAATTCAACGAATGAATGAATGAATGAATGAATGAATGAATGAATAAACGAATGAATGAGTGAACGAATTAACGAATGAATGAATGAATGAATAGTGAATGAATGAATGAATGAATGAATGAATGAATGAATGAATGAATGAATGAATGAATGAATGAATGAATGAATGAATGAATGAATGAATGAATGAATGAGGGAATGAAAATATGAATGTATATATGAATGAATGTGTATAGGAATGAATGAAAGAACGAATAGATTAATGAATAAATGAATAAATAGTTGAATAAATAAACGAGTGAATGAGTGTATGAGTGAATGAATAAATAAATAAATAAATAAATGAATAAACGATTGAATGAATGAATGTATAAACGAATGAATGAATGAAAGAAAGAAAGAATGAATGATATGATCCAGTGCAGTGTAAACGAATGAAAGAATGAATGAATAAATGAATGTAATAATGAATCAATGCATGAATTTAACGAATGAATGAATGAATGAATGAATGAATGAATGAATGAATGAATGAATGAATGAATGAATGAATGAATGAATGAATGAATGAATGAATGGATGAATGAATGAATGAATGAATGAATGAATGAATGAATAAACGAATGAATGAATGAGTGAACGAATTAATGAATGAATGAATGAATGAATGAATGAATGAATGAATGAATGAATGAATGAATGAATGAATGAATGAATGAATGAATGAATGAATGAATGAATGAATGAATAAATGAATGAATAAATGAATGAATGAATGAATGAATGAATGAATGAATGAATGAATGAATGAATATATGAATGAATGAATGAATGAATGAATGAATGAATGAATGAATGAATGAATGAATGAATGAATGAATGAATGAATGAATGAATGAATGAATGAATGAATGAATGAATGAATGAATGAATGAATGAATGAATGAATGAATGAATGATAGACTTTTTCTCTGAGCGCAATAATCGCCGTTCCTCACACGTACCTACAAACTGCGCATACATTGCAACCCAATTTTATCCTAATTTTTAATTTTAATTTTTACCCTAATGCGTCTTACCACTACATACAGGCCGGCATTGTGCCGTCCATCGACCCCTGTCGTGGGGCAGCTTTGGTGTCCATGTATCAGTTTATCCCATTACCAAACAATAACGACATTTGACTAATTTGTTGCAGACGACTCTAGTAAACTTAACGAGTAATTCCTCCTTTTTCCCACAATATTTTCTGTCCTATCAGAAAATCATTTTTTGATTACGTCACATGTTGAAATGTTGTATGCAAACTTTCAATTTGAGACAGTCGAAAATTTGGCGTTTGGTAAAGGGTTAACACTAGTCTGGCTTTCTCTTTCTTTGAAATCATTTGGTTAGGATATAAAATTGCTTTGTATTAAATGATGCCCTCTTTAAGGCGACATCGGACATATTCAACAGGGTACCGTTTTACTAACCATTTTATGCTTAAAATGTGCGTTAGTTCAAAACAACACTCCCTCCTACCTAAATACTGGGACTGAGCAGTAACACATCATTGGAAATGTCTCTTTGAGCCGCTTCTATTGACGTGTCACATTGCAATATCGTACTTCCATGTAGGATTCTATCCATGCTTAACTATTTGGACTTAGGCAAATTATTTCTTTAATGTGTTTAGTAAAACGGTACCCTGAACTGAAACAATACTTAATCAGTAGGTCTATGACAGACCGCAAAATATACTTTATTTCTCATTACGGGTAGTTGTCTCGTTTCTGTATTCAAACTTTCTCTGTAGGTTGGTAAGGCGAACGATAAAAACAGAAATGGTATAAAGATGTATAAACATGGATGTGTTTACCTATGTATAGACAAAGACATTTTATTCAAGTACTGAGGCCAATGACCCATTATACAGGGTAACCCACATTTACATATGGAATAGATGAATATAAATGAAATTAAACTTTAAAACAACGTGCACTGTAAGTTGGCAATAATACATTAAGAAATTTAAAATCGTAAGAAAAAAAGGTTTATCTTAATATTTCATATAAATGAAAGAAGCATTTGAAAGTTCTGTTTCTTATTCAAAAAACATCTAAATACCTTTTGCGAAGTTCTTCGTACGGTTTTCACTGAAAGAAAATAGAAATTCGTCTTCGATGGAAAAGATGTAATCACCTTAACAAATCTGGCAAAACTGTATTCTCTATCTGTAGACGCGTGTCTTATTCCCTTTTCAATCATTAAATTGAATGACAAGCATCTATAATTGGCCAAAGTTATATTTGATAAATATTAAATATGTGTATTAACCCATTACCAAACAATAACGACATGTAACTTTTTGTTGCGGACGACACTATAAAACATTGTGGGAAAAGGAGAAATTGCTCTTAACGAGTAATTTCTCCCTTTCCAACAACGTTTTCCGTCATATCAGAAGACTACTTTTCAATTTTATCACGTATTGAAATGTCGTCTGCAAGCTCCTTCACTTTGGAATAGGCGAAAAGGTGGCGTTTGGTAAAGGTTTAAGATATACCTCAGGGGCCAATGATTTAAAACCTTTTAGGTACAAGGCTTTTTTGTTTTGTTGTTGTTTAACGACGTAATACCTTTTTCATTGAAGGAAAAACAATGTTTGTTTAAAAGCTTTTAAAAACATCTTTTTTCCCATTTTGTTTTACTGACTTCCCAATTTCTAAAGAGACGACTTCAGTTTCATCAATATTGATAACAAGACCAACTCATTTTCTTAACTTGTCAGTACTATTTATGTTTTCTATGTGCCCATGTAGCTGAATGAGTATGTCAGAAGTACAAAAATGTCACCAGCAAACATTAAAACATTGAGATTCATAATTACGCCTCTGACAAACATGTCGATCTTTACTATTGAGGAAGTAACCAAATCATTGATGACCAAAGACAAGTTATTCAGACTTCCAATAATATCCTTTCAGATTCACTAATAACTTTCTTCATATCACACCAGTAAGATAATCCAGTATTTTGTATTTATATGGGTTTGACATTGCATCAGCATTAATTCAGTCACGTTGCGATGTCCGACTCTTAATGTTGGAATTCGCAGTCGAAGACCAACTGTTTTGGACATGTAAGCCTGTCGATTGCAATTTCTCTGCTGAGTGTTAGACGTAACGCCGTTGTAAAGTATGGTTTATCATATACCATCGGAATCATGTCGATGATCATCTCATTTGGGGTGAACAATGTGGCTATCGTGGACACAAGTACGTGAAAAAAAGCAAAAGAATACCTGTGATGCGGCCATCATGTTGGGACATAAGATTGCAAACATTGGTCACGTGATTCCCCGCCTGCACATGTATTTGCTTGGAATGCAACTAACACGGATGATCCTAGCTGCAACTGTGTTAGAATGAATTATCTAAGTCTGGATCATTTAGACTAGGAATGCAACAGCCGCTATATCATAAGAACAACCCATTCATAGCAGGCGCTCACAAAACGCTCTTTCTCTTAACATAGTGCTTTTGTGTGACGGGCAAAATTAATCTTTTATCTTTTGCAATCCAATATAGAACGTTTATGACGTTGTATGTACATATTCTGTTATAATTAAATGTAGTAAAGATAATCAACATAATTAATTCCATTAGGCCATCAAGCCTAGATGTACTCGTATAAGGCACATTGATGAAATGCATTCAATGGACAAAATGCCAATAATAATACGATATTCAAATACCATGGCGATCTTCGTGCGAAGAATGGTAAACTTACATAGTGTGTTTATTCTTAATTTGTCCGATTGAGAAAATAATTAAAGTAAAATACCAATAATCCGCCATTTTGAAACACATTCTTTCATCGGATTACTTCGATCGTTCTCGGAACACCTCGGTCTGGTCCGGAACTATCCTCATTGAACTGAATATTTCCGGAACCCGGCCGAAGTTAATCGAGAACTACCGAAGTAATCTGACGACAGAATGAGTTTCAAAATGGCGGATTATAGGTATTCTAGTTTAAGAGTAAAGCTTTGTTAGAGGTAAGGCCTATAACTGTCGAGACAGAGTCGGCCAATTTAACTGTGTACACAGTAATACAATCTTCACCACGAAAGTACTTGTACCGCTTGAATGGAGAGTTCAAGGTCGAACCAATCTTCATTAACATCTCTGACACAATCTGAACAGGGGCTGGTTGGTGACGCTTGCAGGCCAGGGATATTCAGGTGAGATTATTTACCTGTTTAAAATCGTTCCTGAAATGTGTAAAACTTTGTAATTGGTTCAAAATGAAAGCATCTGCAGATGACAAAAAGAAGAGTTGACTGTATAAATGTAGTGGGTAGCTAATATTGAAATTTGACAAAATTGATAGCAGCCGAAACAGACTCAAATAGAGCGATAAATTACGTTTTTTGATATTAGATTATATCATTCGGATTGGTTCAAATTGAAAGCAACTGCAAACGGCAAAAATAGAAAGGAATATTATTTCGTTTTTATCATATAAGGTAACTATCTTCGTGAATTGGCTAAAAAGAAAGCAAATGCAAACATATAAATTAGAACGACATTATGCATTTTCCTTATGATATTCGATTGCTTTTACTCTGATTGGTTCAATTTGAAAGCAACTGCAAACGGCAAAAAACGGAAAGGAATATTACTCCGTTTTCATGATATTGGGTAACTACATTCATGAATTCGCTATTTAGAAAGCAACTGCATGCATAAAAAAATAGAACGACATTATGAATTTTCATTTTAATATTTGATTGTTTTTACTCGGATTGGTTAAAATTGAAAGCAACTGCAAGCGACTAAAATAGGAAGGAAAATTACATCGTTTTTATGACATTGTGTTACTACCATTTTGATTGAGACGAATCGAAACGACAAAATAGAATGGAAAATGACAATCTATTTGATATCGGTTAGCTTTCTTTGTGATTAGACCAAATTGAAAGTACAAATGTATTTGTAAGCGACAAATATTGAAAAAAACATTCACATTTTTTTTTCTTTAATTATATTATGTAGAACCATTATGACAAAAAGATGAATTACTCATCATGAGTAATTCAGTCTTTTGTCACATTGGTTTCTCAGTTCTTCTGCAACATTTGCTACGAAGTGATGTAATAAAAAACCGGGTTAGCGATCGCTCAGAGCGGGTGTAAACTGGTTTTAATCTGTTGACAGTACTATTAACTTGAGGTGAATGAGTGTATTTTATAGAACAGCCTTTTTGTACATTTTTTATTCGACTTTTGGCCACGGAGGAGTAAGTTGAAACTGCAGTGTCTGGTTCTACTGTTTCTGGTCTTGTTGGAAGTTTAAAGGGTTTTTTTTCTTTTAAATTTTCTTTAATTGTTTTTTTTTTAAAGAATAAACGTAGTTTTGATATGATTTCTATCAGTACTAAGATTTTTTTCCTATTATTTTGATCATTGTTTTGTTTTACCTAATTTCTTTTTTGTGCCACAAACGTTTCGTGCGCTTACATATTTATTCAGTAGGTTTCTTTTCTTAATACGTCTTATGCAGACTTTGAAAAAGTGCAGCATCAAATTTTTGTAAATATTTCTCACGAAAAAAATGTTCTTAATTGTTAATCGTAAATTCTTTGAATACGGCCTACTCGTGCTGAATACTTATTGATGATAAGTTACAAAGCGGATCCCATTTCGCACGGGAACCGCACCCACAACCCTCGTTTCATCTTTAAACCGGTGCTTTTTATCAGGACCTCTGCCCTCCATTGCAGAATTGTAAGAAACAGTTGCGACCAAATGATAAATTGCTCATAATTAGCAATTTATCATTTGGTCACAATTGTTTTCACCATATTTCATGGATAAGCTTTATTTTTGTTCGCAAAAATCTAAGTGCGTACTGTTGATCAAATTTGGATCAGTTATAAATATTCTCAAATATGAGAATGAGTTTAAGGATATCAATCGTAACTACTCGGCTTTTTCCGTGAGCTGAGAAATACAACTTTTACGTGAGTTTAGGGTTACAAATGTCAGGTGACTCGTTCCCGGCTAACAACACATTTCTATGTTTGTCCACTTTGAGTAGTTCAGTATACATGGACGTTTTGAACATCATTTAAAGCAATTCTTTTGGTCGATTACTCATACGTAATATTTCAGTTGAAAATTGAAATATGTATCTGTTAAATTAAGTAACTGTTTAGAATGACAATTAAGATCTATATTTGATAACAAATGTACGATGAATGAAGTTTCGCGAGAGTTGATATGGCGATTTCCCTTTTATGTTAGAGGTGTTTTCATTGGATAAACCCGGTGAATTCAGATTGAAAGGACTTATTCCAGATACCGTCACGAACCAATCAGAAGTTAGGATGGCGGTTATTGGATTACCCAGTAGACATGTCTGTTTGTCTACGGTGATGCTTGTACTCTGTATACAGACCTGTTACGGTACGGTGATAGACCTAACCCATATCTACGGAGCCGACGCGCTCTATCCGCCCGTTGGACCCAATGGCTCAGCCGACCTCTTCAACTTTACCATCATGCATCGCGGTTATAATGCAGACCTGGATGCCTGGTGAGTCTATTATTCACATAGATTAACCCTTTAACAAACGCTTAAAATTTCCGACTGTTCCAAATTGAAAGAGATTGCAGACGACATTTCAATGTCAAAAAGTTCTACTGATAAGGAAGAAAACATTGTTGGAAAAGGAGAAATTGCTCGGTAAGAGCAATTTCTCCTTTTCCTACAATGTTCTTTTAGAAACGTCTGCAACAAATTGGTCAAATGAAGTAATTGTTTGGTAAGGGGTTGACCATTGTTCAAGAAACAAATAATTTCAATATAAAGTGAAGGTTTTTGGAATTAGTCGTGTCACAACTATTTCAACATATACATGTACCTGTATAAATGTAAATATAGACTGTGCTGCTCTGATGCTCGCGAAGAAATATGTCCACTGAGAACTTATTTCTATGAGGATGGACACATGAGTAAACCGGTGATCCTTAAAGTTTATAGATATCGAATAACTATAAGGCATCAAAATAAAGTTTCCATATGTAAGGATCCTATCGACTAAGGATACTAGCGCAGAAGCTAAAGAAAATCTCCCGGTTGACTCGCACAATGCGCATAGTTCTACTCAACTAAATCAATCTCTAGTGCTGGGACAATCGGAACTACTTGGGTATTTCCGTGAGCTGAGAAACACTTTTCGGATATAAGTGTAGGGTTACACATTTTCGGGTAAATCGGCCCCGGCCTTTTATACCTTTTCTAAGCAGGCACATTAAGTAGTTCAATTTGTATGGAAGTGTTGGACATCCTTTTAAATAATTCTTTTATCGGTTACTCATACGAAATGGTGAAATTATAAGTTTTGACATATATAGTTGTTTCCGTAATCAAATTAAACGACTTTTTAGATTTCACATTTAAGATCTATTTTTAAAACGAAAGTAAAGTGACGTCATTCTCGCGGGAAACAATATGGCGTCATCCCTATCATTTCAGAGGTGTTTCATTAGATAAACCCGATATGTTCAGATTGGTACTGGAATTCCAGAACGAGGGTCTTTGCGCCATTGATTATGAATCGGGAACCACACTAGTACTCTGTTTGGCCGTTCGCATTTTGATACTGAACTGGTACTACAATGTAACTGTTCTATCTTCGATGTACAGTCTCAACCAAGAGTAACGTTTCATAAGAACAATGAACCTGCAGTAATTGCTTGACTTAATGTGAAAATTCCAATGATCACTTAAAGAAGATAAACTTGAGGAAAGAACAAAAACACATAAAAGAAAGGCATTCAACATACTAAAGACATGTATTTGGTTGCTAAGAAACGGAAAAATATAAACGCAAAGGGGTGTAAATAACCAATGCCCCCTACCCTCACTACATCCACCAGAGAAATAAATGCATTGTATATAGACTAATATAATGATCATATAATTTTATATACTCCTTCAGGCTTGAGATTAATTGGTACGGGGTGTTCGAACACGGGAGTACACATATAGACGCCCCTGCCCATTACTCCCAGGGTCGGGCCCATCTACACGACCTGAATGTAGAGCAGTTTATCGGCCCGGGGGTCATGATAGACGTACAGGACAAGACAAAGACCGACCGGGACTACATCGTGACGCTGGACGATATCAAGGTACTTGTCAATCGTATGTACTCGGCAATCTCCGGTACAAGCCGGTATATATACCTCGTCAATCGTATCTACTCGGCAATCTCCGGCACAAGTCGGTAGATATACCTCGTCAATCGTATCTACTCGGCAATCTCCGGCACAATCCGGTGGATATACCTCGGCACTCGTATCTACTCGGGAACCCCGGCACAAGTCGGTAGATATATCTCGTAGGTAGTTCATAAATACACCAAAAATCCTGGGGAAATTCGGCTGTTTGCCGTCGGATAACACACTTGATTACAGCATTGCATACAGGGACTCAATTTTATGTAAATCACACAAATTGGTTAATTATCACAATTGGATGTGTTTTGTTTTTACTAATTTCATTAAAGATTATCATATCAACACATCTGTGTTTCATAATTTCTCAATCGAATCTACTCGGCAATCCCATTTGTTTGTTATTTCATTACTGTTGCTTTCAAAAGCTCTAACTAACCCAAGACAAAAGACAGCAAACCGAAAGTCGTATATGATTGCCGCGTTATCTACATTGCATTCGAACACCACTCTAAACTCGAGTAACTAATACCAAAGGTACCAGTGACAAAATGAAATTGTGTATTGTAATATGTCTATACATGTAGTACAATACTCATTGGTTTGTTACTGGGACCTGTGACTAATACATTTACCAATTGATGTGGGAGAATAACAAGGACACATTGTTTATTCACATTGTCCTTATCTGTACAGAGAAAAGGCTAACATAAATTTTCGTAAGTGGCGCGCTCATATTGCACAAATCACTCCTGGATATTTATTATCTCCATTTAGATTTGTTTTTACCCATAATTCTCACGATATTCCACTAATATGCTCTCTATATTGCACGGTTAAAGGCCTGGGAAAGTGAGCATGGGGAGATACCAAAGGAGTCCATTGTCATGCTCAATACCGGCAAACACAAGCTCTATCCTAACCGGAAGTTGTTCTACGATACGGAATACCCTCTGGACTCATCGACCTATCACAATGCAGGCCTCCACCCAGATGCAGCAAGATGGCTGATGCACTACAGGAGTATCAAAGGTAAGAAAAAAGCTCGAATATATTGATATAATTGTTTGTTTTGTTTAGTTTTTACATCGTGTCGGCAGCCTTCAATGCCGCATACATAATTGAAGAACGCTCTTTACCCGGCCATTGTAGAGTGTCAAGCCAAGAAGAAACATTAATGTCGTCGTCGAAAGAAAGGCAATATTGATAATAGCATCGCCATTCTTGAAAACTCATGTTTTGCATATTGTGTTCAATATTTCTTGATTATTGATTTTTTGTCTTAGCCATATTATATATTTTTGTAAACAATCATAAACAAATTCATAAAAAAAGGAAAAACATTTCCCTATTAAGCCAAGAATCATGTATCATGAAACTTTCTTCTAAACAGGTTTTGAACCAACGCACAGAGGTACTTTGGAATAGTAGATTAATTACTCGTACCATCTGGCGATGTTAAAGAAACCATTTTGTAAAGGATTTTTCTTAGCTTATGTTTTTTTTTACTTTGTCGAAGCCAAACAAACAAGACCACTTTCACTGCACTTATCCATCCATCAGTGAAATACTATTCATAACCAAATAAACCAAACATCTTAAATGAAGCCCATACCGGCATATCCAACACACATGCCATTCCTTTCATGCATCTGTTGATGAAGTCCATAGAAAATATTGTGACGAAAGGGTAGATTGATCCGAATGAACAATCAATACTTTTGCCACACTTATTTATGCAAAATAAGTTATCTACAGTCAAACTTGTGTTAAGAGGCCATTCTATGGACCTGAGAAAATTGGCTGTTCAAGACAGGTTGGCTGCTTGACGCAAATTGATGTACACTATTAATGCAAAGATTGGGCTTCCTGTAGTGGTTGTTAAAGGCAGGTTCAAAGGATGGTTGCTTTACACAAGTTGGACATTATAAATAAAGGATTCTTTTGGACTCATGTGTCGTTAATATTTGCTTTAAAATTATCCAAACCAACCAACTTAGTTTACTAATCACGTTTGTTACAGCTTTCGGTACGGACGCACACTCTTGTGACATCGGTCAGAATAACAACAGGAATCCGTGTCACGAACAGTTTCTGCCTAACGACGTCTTGTTACTCGAATTCGTGGCCAACCTGGACCGAATGCCGCCGACTGGTTCCCGAATCATATTTGCACCGATGAAGATGCGAGATGGCAGCGGGGGACCAACCCGTATTCTGTGCTTGCTTGGAGACGGTGGCGAAGCTGCCAGTGGGTCAACGACCATCCGTAACTCAGCCATGCTTGCGCTCGTTTTGTCCCTTTTCATTGGTCGATATTTCTAGATTCTTAATGTACCACACTTAATGATATACATATAGTTTGATAGTAACACACTATTCATGTCAAAATGCTCTTCTATATCTATGATAAACACTTGTGAAGGTCTATATTATTCTTGAGCCCAACTATAGGAGATAGCCTAATGTATAATGACAATGACAGCTGACATTGCTATCGGCGTCGTCCGCTGGCTACTCGAAATAAACGATTATTAAGGCAGAAGAAACCACGATTTATAAAGAAGGTGGTAAAAGGGAAAACCTACATAAGTCACGAGTGTAAATGTTATTCACTAAGTGACATTTCTCTATATCTATCTTCCAAATAGAGAAACTGCATTGAGGTCCATTTGGGACCTGATCTTTCGGAGACGAATATCAGATTCATCACATAATTTCTTTTCAAACTGTAAACGAAAAAGGAAAGAACCTATTCCAACTGATCAGAGCAACACACTGATTCCGTGGGCGCCACTCCCAGCTTTTTTGCACGTACCTAGATGTGCGATATTCATATGCACTTTGGATCGTTGTTTCAACGGTAAAGAAATGCTAAACCATGTACTTATAGCTCAATTTAGATAGATAAAGTAGCCACTACGACAACATGTGAATATAGAACTTTCGATATGGACCTTAGGTCATTTTAGGTGATTCAAAACACTAAAAGGTCTATCTTTACAACTGACCACCCCATTTATTGTACGTTCTTTATAATGCATTAAAAATATATTTAACAGGAAGACTTAGAATCACAATCTTTAGCTACGAACCTCAATTTAGCAAGCATCTGTATACACAAGTTTCATTGCATACAGGAAACGTACGGACGGTGTACCAAGGTAGCGAGTTGGTTAAAACTACGACTTAATGTAGAATATCCCAAATCTGCCAATTTGAAACTCATCGTTTCGTTGGATTTCTTCAGTCGTTCTCGGTAAACATCGGTCTGGGACGAAACTATTCTCTTTACATCGAATGGTTCCGGACCCCGACCGTTGTAAGCCGAAAACTACCCAAGTAATCAGACGAAAGATTGAGTTTCAAAATGTCGGATGATGGGTATTTTACCTTAATAACGACAGGAATGTGTTTTATTTACATCTTTTACGAATGTCATTCTGAAGAAGCACATACGTCTGTTCTGAAAATCAAAATACATACACACTCATACACGTTCTTCCACACATGTAAACTCAAACTTAGCTGGCACAAACTCCGCGCAGAATAACTTCCCTTTGCTACTCTGCAGTACAGCCCGTAATCTTATGGAAAGGGAGATCACTGCGTAGGAGAACGATACCATTCCCCTACGCAGTGATCTCCCTTAACTGTTCTGAAGCGTAGCGAAGGTAAGTATTCCTGCGCGGTGTTTGTAATGATACAGTAGTCTGGTTTCCCTCGTACTGTTATAAATTAGTACCCAATGTAATGTTGATGGGCAGGTAATCCAGACTAAATGATACAGGCGTGCATTTATACATGTATGCATTCGCATACACAAATACAAGAGCACGTACAAATGTGATACGTTTTTATAATGTGAGGTTGAAATCATCTTAGAAATAGGATATGTCGCTTACCTTCGTAACAAATGAAGTCTAAATATGAACCATTCGCATAGGGACATTGGGGATTGTAATGTTTCCTTTTTAAATGCTCTGTAATACTTAAGCATGATACCTTTTCTTGATACCTCTTTTGCAAACACTGTGACAAAAAGGTATCATAGCTAATAATGAGCAATATATCTTGTTGTCACAGTGGTTTCTACCTAATATCGTGAATGAAATGTGCCATTTTATAGGACTCTTGTCGGCTGTACTAGTTCGTGTTTTTAAGTTGACGTGCGAAATACTGATTGTTCTACCCGTCTCAACCGGCCGAAATATACAGTTAAAGGGGTTTCTGTGGACCCAATTTGAGAGTACATAATCTAAAATCACATGTCCCTTCTCCGCGTTGGTTCAAATTCTGTTGAAAACATTTGGATTTTCATGAGAGGCAGCCTCCCAACATACTTACAGAGTGCCGATTGTTCCACCCGGCTTGACCAGCCCCTATGCGCAGTTGTGGATGGGGAATTGAACCATCAGTTAGAGTCTGGTATCTCAACATAACTGAAATAAGAATGACGAGATGTAAACCTCATACGAATAAAAGGGTAGGCAAGGATTTTCATCCACCGTTCATGGTCCGTAACGAAAAACAAAACAATGGAATTGCTTTCATTTTGCTTCAGTCACGAATTTGCATATGGGTTGGATGATTGGGTGAGTGTCATAAATAAAGGTTGAAAGTAAGCGAATATTTGGGGGAGATTACTCAAAGCAAGTTATTTGTCATTTTGACGTTACGATTTGTAACAACCCGTTATGTAATACAGTTGCATAATGTAATAATTATTACAAAACGGGCAGCACTTTAAGTGAAGCTGTTCTCTTTTAACGTTGAACTATGAAATAATTGTTACAAAATGGTAGTGTTTTATTACACTTTGCATCTTCCGATGCAATCCCGTTATGCAATAAGAATCTATAACGGCCAAATACCGATCTTT
Organism: Cerastoderma edule; assembly: GCA_947846245.1. NCBI lineage: Eukaryota > Metazoa > Mollusca > Bivalvia > Cardiida > Cardiidae > Cerastoderma > Cerastoderma edule. The sequence continues at coordinate 2,655,413 of OX401417.1, read as the reverse complement.
ACACACAAAAGATAACCTTTTCCAAGCCAATAGAGGCAGCATTAAGTTTAAAAATTGTTCAGTTTTGAACAAGCCTTGACAAAATTGACACAAACCATTGTTTGGTGACCGAAACGGATCTTTTATCAATATGAAAAATGAATATATTTATCACGGTTTCACACCTTGGTTAAGTTTTTACATGCAGGTTTGTATCTCATGAACTTCTGTATGGAATGGGTTGCTACTTTACACATGTGTTCAGGATCTTAATTTACGGTCCAAATTTCTTAACTTTTCTACCTTGCTTTATAAAAAGATTTGACCTAGAAGATTCCTATTTGTGAAATATCACCATGTAATAAGTATGAATTTTATTACATTGCGGATTTGCATAGAACAATTCACTATAACAAACCGATTCGTTATAATTATGACATAGTGCAACTTTATTACATAACGGGTTGGCATCGGAAATCGCAAAATGTTACAAAAACAGTTCTACTTAGAGAATTGCATTTTGTTACGTTCTGCTATTTGTGAAGATTTCTCACCATATAAGCACTAGAAAAGATAAATAAAATTGCCTTTGTTGCTGGTAAGCTTTCTTGGTTACTATGTTTTATCTTTTCCAGTACATTGGGTCATTTGGAACAATATCCTAGGTTGAAAATTGCTCAAACAAAGTTTTCTGATAACTTCTGACCTTTGCTCATAAGCCTCTTTGGCTTGGAAGTGGTTACCTTTTTAGTTTTGTGTGAAAATGTCATGTAGAATATAAATAGTTTTCGTATATTTTATTACATAATGCAACTTTATTACACAACGGGTTCGCATCGAAGAACGCAAAATGCAATAAATCTGAACCCGTTTTGTAGGCTGGTCGTAATCAATCGATTTCGTGTTTGACTTAGGAAAGAAATAAGATATGCTAGTCCATTTCAATATCACTGACCTGGCCGAAAATAACTTTATTCGTCTCGTTTCGAAAGCTTCTGCTATATATGTGTGCCATATCTGAAACATTTATCGCAAACCTTCAAGTGGTCTGATTTTTTCTCAGAATGCTGAAATGCCCATGTTGACTTTCAAGCATCTCTGTTTGCCATTTTTGGTACATGTTGCCATTTGCGATGGGTTTCTGACCATTTAAACTCTAAAACCGACATTTGGAATAGTTTTTGTAATTTGCTGATAAGCCTATTTTGGCTTTCTTAGTTAATTGGCTTGACCTTTTTTGGTACGTTTAGTTATTTGAAATGGTTTCTTTGCTTGACAATTGCTCAAACAAAGATTTTTAGAACATGTGGCTTCTGCTTATAAGCCTGTTTTTGCTTTGAAGAGATTACATTTGCGTGAAAATATCACCATGTTACCATTATGAATATTACTACAAATCGGGTTTGTACTGAAAAACTCATTTTGAAAAAAAATCAAACCGTTTTGTAATAATCATTACATAGTGCAACTTTATTACATAACGGGTTGGCATCGAAAAAAGCAAAATGTAACAAATCTCAACCCGTTTTGTAATAATTATGACAACATGCAACTTTATTAGATAACGGGTTGGCATCGATAACCGCAAAATGTAATAAATCTCAACCCGTTTTATAATATTTATTCCATTGTGCAACTTTATTACATAATGGGTTGGCATCGATAAACGTAAAATGTAATACGCCTCAACCCGTTTTATAACATTTATTCCATTGTGTAACTTTATTACATAACGGGTTGGCATCGATAAACGCAAAATGTAATAAATCTCAACCCGTTTTGTAATAATACTGACATTATGCAACTTTATTACATAACGGGTTGGCATCGATAAACGCAAAATGTAATAAATCTCAACCCGTTTTATAATATTTATTCCATTGTGCAACTTTATTACATAACGGGTTGGCATCGATAAACGCAAAATGTAATACGCCTCAATTCGTTTTATAATAATTATGACATTATGCAACTTTATTACATAACGGGTTGGCATCGATAAACGCAAAATGTAATAAATCTCAACCCGTTTTATAATATTTATTCCATTGCGCAACTTTATTACATAACGGGTTGGCATCGATAAACGTAAAATGTAATACGCCTCAACCCGTTTTATAACATTTATTCCATTGTGCAACTTTATTACATAACGGGTTGGCATCGATAAACGCAAAATGTAATAAATCTCAACCCGTTTTATAATATTTATTCCATTGCGCAACTTTATTACATAACGGGTTGGGCATCGATAAACGTAAAATGTAATACGCCTCAACCCGTTTTATAACATTTATTCCATGTCGCAACTTTATTACAAAACGGGTGGCATCGATAAACGCAAAATGTAATACATCTCAACCTGTTTTGTAATAGTTATGGCATTATGCAACTTTATTATATAACGGGTTGGCATCGATAAACGCAAAATGTAATACATCTCAACCCGTTTTATAATATTTATTCCATTGTGCAACTTTATTACATAACGGGTTGGCATCGATAAACGCAAAATGTAATACGCCTCAACCCGTTTTATAACATTTATTCCATTGTGCAACTTTATTACATAACGGGTTGGCATCGATAAACGCAAAATGTAATACGCCTCAACCCGTTTTATAATATTTTTTCCATTGTGCAACTTAATTACATAACGGGTTGGCATCGATAAACGCAAAATGTAATAAATCTCAACTCTTTTTGTAATGATTATGACATTTTGCAACTTTATTACATAACCGGTTGGAATCGATAAACGCAAAATGTAATAAACTTCAACCCGTTTTATAATTTTTATTCCATTGCGCAACTTTATTACATAACGGGTTGGCATCGATAAACGTAAAATGTAATAAATCTCAACCCGTTTTATAATATTTATTCCATTGCGCAACTTTATTACATAACGGGTTGGCATCGATAAACGCAAAATGTCATAAATCTCAACCCGTTTTGTAATAATTATAACATTATGCAACTTTATTAGATAACGGGTTGGCATCGATAAACGCAAAATGTCATAAATCTCAACCCGTTTTGTAATAATTGATACATTGTGGAACTTTATTACATAACGGGTTGTTACAACGCTTTTCAAGAAAAAGTAGGCCTTGCGTTTAAAGTTAACTGATCTTATCACAACTCGCCGTAATATGGGTTTATCATGATGTCCCAAGTATTATATAGCCAAGCCTGCGATATAAAAACTATCGAAAAAACATAATTATCTACTTGCATTATTTGATAAAAAAAAAAAAATAACCTTACCCTAAATACAAACCTTTTTAAATATGAACAATTGAGCCGTTCAAACTTATTCATTTTACATCTATTGTAACGGAAGCTTGATGCTATTTAATTTCACTCTCGATGAATAATTACGCGATATAGTAAATGATATTTTGTCTTAAATGAGCACATTCTCATTCGATCTCGCTTTATAGTTGAACTCTTTGCCAACCAAATTTTCGACTGTCTCAAATTGAAAGAGTTTGCAGACGACATTTCAAATATAATGAAATTGAAAAACAATCTTCTGATAGGACAGAAACCATTGTGGGAAAAGGAGAAATTGCTCGTTAAACTGGTCAAATGTCGTTACTGTTTGGTAGTGAGTTAAGGAGTTTGCAATGGCCGATTAATCACTTTGGAAAGGAATTTTATTCGCCATTCATGCTGATATGACGTTTACTATCGTATACCCATATCTCGTTCGAAAGGATTAATTGTAAATATCTAAATCAAACAAATTCAGCCAATTACATTGTTTAAGTTCGTTTTGACGAATTTGCTGTAAACGATTTCGGAAATTTCGGCAAGCAAGTTAATTTTTCCTCACAAATGGTTCGACCAGAGACATAGATGTTATCTATGTCTTTGGTTTGACCAAACACCTAAAGGTGATTATAAATGACATCGAAATAACAAAAGTTTCGAATGTAGAATAAAGAACAATCCCCCAAAACAACAAATTTTGACAAAACAGGGAGTTGCTCGTTTTGACGTCTGCGGTGTAAGGCTGTTTTAAAACACGTCAGAGATTACCTGATACATTGTTATAAATAACTCTGTACATGTACATTCTTATCATACCTATATATAGACGTATACCGGTGATAGCGATATTTAACGTTTATAAAGCATTTGATGGTTTGTGATAATAGTTCTTTATATCGGATTCAGTTTCAGGTACACTTTCATTTTTGCTTTAATGTCTTTATTATCAAATTTGCCTTTTTATGTTATTTAATTGAATGGTTCACGGTTTGCACTGTCTAATTGTAAACATCTCTACAGAGCATCCTTTCAACGGAGCAAGAGCAACCCATTTTAAGTACGTGTACACATGTACAATGTATGTATATGTATTCACTTTGTCATTTTAACTTTTTAACTATTGAAAGAGGTTTTAGAGGGGTAGCTTTAAGTCCTTTCATAAAAAATCAAGTTATATTTTGGTAAAAGCTCATTTTTCTCACGGTTCCTGTGTGTTTTATAAGTAATATTTTCAGAGAGATATTCTTAAATCGTACTTTGCATTTTATGACATCAAGCAACCATGAATGTTGTTAAAGATGAATTTCCCATTTTCTTTGAATGTAAAGCATATGGTTATCTAAGGTCTAAATACTTTTAAAGTCCTTGTCCTACTAGATATGGTATGAACTATTCCATCTGAAGAAAACTTCGTACTCGAAACTTTTTAACTACATAAAGCAGAGTACTGTATAGATGATATATGGATTTCGTTTGGTTCATTTTAAACTTCTACAAGGCAATTGTGTGGCACTTATGATGTGTATATGATATAAGAAGACAATTTTCTTGTATATGATATATGCGTTTGTTTTTATGGACCAGGGGCCTGAATTGTTTCCATAAATCTATCTTGCCGTTGAGAGAACATGTATTTCAAAATCATTCTCTTCCCGCCTTGTTCCATAGGTTTGATACCCTGCATGATGTTTGATGATCGACTCATTTCGATTTTTGATCTGTATATATGTAACCAAAGTGAGAAAAACACCCACTTTTGACACCATGTTTGAATATTTGGTTCGATCAGGGTGTACAAACAACGACATAAAAGTGGTGTTTACACTACCTATTCCATTTATTAATATCCGGGCTCAGCCTGGGGCTGGATTATATAATATCTAAGTACATGTTTATAGACTACATAATAGATAGTACATGTTTAGATTAACACATTACCACCTAACGCCACATTTTTACGTCTTGGAGCAGATGACTTTCAGAAAGCATTGTAAAAAAAGAAGAAATTGCTTGTCACAAGCAATTACTCTTTTAGTCATAACGCTTTTTAAATCTATTCACATAGCACAACTGTAGAACTGAATCGTTTTCCACATGTTTACAAAGCTTTTCTAAGGTCGTCTTTTTCAAGTAAAAAAATGTCGTCTTGCAGGTGGTAAAGAGTTAACACAAAGCATAACAATCAGGAATCGAGCTATCCAGAAAGCTTACACATCAAATTCGGCATGCCAGATATGAATCCTAACTAAAAACATTCCTGCACTCAAAAGAAGTTTGAACTGAATTTGTTCAAATCACCTAGAGTATTTCCAAAGACGTAATAAGTGGTTAGAGTACAGTACTTGAAATCACATGGCCCCTCTCCGCGTGGGTTCAAATCCTGAGAGGGATATGGATTTTCATGAGAGGCAGTCTCCCGACTGACTAACAGAATGCCGATGGTTCTACCCGCCTTGACCAGCCCTTGTGGGCAGTTGAGGATTGGGTCTTCCTCCATCATTAAGAGTCGGGCATCGCTACATAACTGAAATAATGTTGATGTGATGTAAAGCCCATATTAAAAAGAAAAAGACGTAATAAACATTCACAGCTTAGAAGCTCTTGTATCGTGCCTGTACTGTATAGACAAAATGATATTTTGTATAAAACTTCAAACCGAAAATATGAAATGTTTCTAAAAACGACGCCATTTTATGTTTAACTCAGTTTTTTCAGAATGTCATGAGTATGCCAAAAAATAAAAGATAAAAAAATAAATGAAAAGAGAAAAAATGCCACACGCTCAAACATGTATGTATACTGTCAGACATTTCCTTACCGAAGTGTAAGTGCCATATCTAACAGTATCATGGTGAGTAATACATTTAATAATCTTGAATCAAATTTCAGAAAGATGCTATCAGACGAGAATTACACTGACCTCAAAGTCCGAGGTTACACCGTGGTACCCGGTGTTCTATCTCCGACTGAATGCGACACGACGATTGCTGAGTACCAGGGGTGGCTTTCTCAGTTTAAAGATGGCGAATGGCCATACTCCTCGAATTCCCTGATACAGAGATACAACACAGGTCACATGCAGCCCACATGGTTCGTCAGACTCAAGGCGAAGAAGGTGTTTGCACAGGTGTGGGGTACAGACAAACTTCTGTCCAGTTTTGACGCGATCGCCATAGGACGTCCGCCTGAACACGGTCAAGAGGAGTTTCATCGTCCTGGGGAACACTGGCTTCATCTGGACCAGAATCCAAATCGTCAGGGTCTCCATAGTTACCAGGGAGCCGTCAATCTGGAAGAGGCGCTCGAAGATGATTGGACTTTGGAGGTCATGGAAGGGTCACATGACCACTTTGAACGTTTCTTTGCGACAAATGCACGAGCAACTATAAAGGCGGTGACCAATGAATACTACTCCCTACTCGACTCCGAGGTGATCCAACTGAGGTCTAAATGTAAGATAACTCGAGTTCCGGTTCCGAAAGGGGGAATGGTGCTTTGGGACTCGAGATTAGTGCATGCTAATGCACGACCAAGAAAAGGGCGTAGAAATCCTGGTAGATGGCGATATTGTGCGTTCGTTTCTATGACCCCGGCAATTTGGGCTTCGAAAGAAGATATACGCAACAAGAAAGAAGCCTACAATAAAGCCTTGATGACCACACACTGGTCATCACAAGGTGTTCGGACATTCAAAACAGCGATCCCGTCGTTTGCGCCGAGAGATGTCGCTTACCCGATGTCCGTACCGGATATTGCGCAGACAAGAGACGCGCAGCAGCTTGCCGGTGTACTGCCATACGACTTCCGTGATGGGCAACCAACTGGCGGGGACATGAAACCTAGATGGAGAGATGGACGTTATGACAGTATATATTCCAAACACAAATCGCTTTTTATCGGAGCATCGTATGCTTTGTCTGCTATTGGCGTTGTTGGGATTGCGTATTGGTTATTTAGAACTGTTAAATGAAATGGTAATCAAAAGCCATGTATTTGACTATAAAAAAGGGTAGGAATATGTTTCTGACAAAAAAGAACATTTAAATAAACATGGATTCAGAAACTTTAAACAGAGCACACAATTCAATGACAAGGAACCGACTGTTGACCTGACTATTTCACGTGTTGCAAAATATTCCATCATATTTTAAGCCATTACCAAACAATAATGACATTTTACCACTTTGTTGCAGGCGACTCTGGAAAACATTTTGAGCCAAGGAGAAATTGCTCTTAACGAGCATTTTTCCTTTTCACACAATGTTTTCTGCCCCTCAGGAAGATTATTTTCCAATTTCATCGCTTTTTAAAATGTCGTCTGCAAACTCTTACAATTTGGGTCAATCTAGAACTTGGCGTTTGTTGAAGGGTTAACTGATTATATTTAATTCTCTCGTGTTTGCAGAAGATGTAAGTTACACAAGTTAATGTTTATTTGGACAGTGAATATGATCCGAATGTTTGTTTTGTTATGAGTCAATTGTCGATGTGAAACATTTTGACCTGATGCGGATAACTGTCCGATCACTTAGATAGCGTTAGTGTCCGAATGGTTTTTATGCATTGTCGTAAACCTTCTCAACGGAGAAACTATTGAAAGATTGCCATGCTACACGCTTTCATATCGTCCATTCTTACATTTACGTTCTTAACTTGGACCCAGTCCCAAAACTAATGAGGCTAAGGGATCCGAGAATTTATCAATTAAAAGCACACTAGCACTCAGAAAAACTACAAATCTGGGTAATATGAATTATAGATTTTAAAAGAATATGTTGAAACATAGCAAAAATCACAGGATCATGACAATTTATCGTCTGCATTATCTATAATCTATTTTTTCTAAGCGATAAATTTGATGCCCACCAATTTAGCTTCATTGTTTACATTCGAGCAACATCTAAAATAGGAAGGATCGCTGAGATTAATGACTGGCGATTATCTGGTTTGAAGAAGCACGTGAAACACATGAAAATGCTTATATTTATCCAATATTAACATGTGTACATTCAAAATGGAGAATTTCTTGGGTGTCATTGGTTCCCAACGTTTCAGGTCTGAGCTTGTTTTATCGCTAATTGTAAACAAACCTTATAATATTAACTCTTTTAAAAGCATCATATGAACATGTTACAGTCTCAATTCCTCTGTAAAAGCCAATTCAAAGTACTTATAAGTTAATCTTCAATCATTCTAGAATTTTCACAATTTAAATGTAAATGAGCGCAAGTATGGCTTTAAGTGTAAATGAGCGCAAGTATGGCCTTAACGTTTTGATAGATATAGAGTTTTGGGTAAATGGGAAGTAACTATTGTATCCAAGATTATTAATGTAGAGTTGCTTCCCTTTATCACTAAATATTCTCCTGAGATATGGTGATTTTTTGTTTGAATCATCCTGTCGCTGTGTCGCATTTTTTGTATTCTTGCATATTTCTTAAACAAATATATCTGCTAATTCGATGATGGTCGATTAATAAACTGAATTTCGTAAAGGAAACGATGAAAGCACGAGGAAAGTAAGTTTTATTCTTATAAAAGCTAACGACTTCGTGGTAAATATCAGGTATGTGAAATAGTGAAAGGTACGTAGATCATATTCCGGAATAATAAGATGTTCTCCTTTGATTATATTTTAATAATTTACAACGCCCGCAAATGAAAATGAGCATTGTAACAAGAACGATTTAATAACGTGTATCTGAAAATGGGAAGTGACTCTTGAGTTTATCAGATGATTTCTAAGATTGAGTTACTTCCCTTTTCTTTATTTTATCATAACATCATTACTATTTGAAATCAATTGTATTATTTGTAATATGTTTACGACTTGGTATTAGATTGCGAATAAAAGTATTGTACTGTACTGCATTAGTTAACTTTCATTTATCTGATATCACTATGGCAATTTTTGAGATATATAAATTACCATTTTTACCCGTAATGGTATTTCAACATTTTCGACCAACCATCGCTCAGCATATTTGTAGAAGTATCTCAATGACGGTTGGACTGTTTAAAACCTTCTTGTGGTTCCTTTCTCGCATAGCAATAAGGATAATTTGCTCATCAGTGCTCCTTCTCATACCTCCACAAATACTTTGATACCTCACTGTGAGACGTCATATGGGCCAACATACCATGATTTTTCTTAGTCTTTTAGTTGTCTTGTTCACTTGTTCATTTTTGAGGATCTTATGGAAGCTTCATCTTAATCGTCAAAAAGGTTTCCTCGTTAAATAAAGTCTGTATTATTATAATCATTATCGCTTTACATGTGTTCGGCCATACACGTATTCCGGCCCTAGTGGAGAAACGTTAGAATAACGAAGTCAAAGATTTAACAGAACAAACGCCGTTATAAAACCAAGTTTACATCATTATATTTTTATTTGCCACCTTTAACTCATGTAATTCTATGTTCAATGTAAAATTGTTAATAAAGGGGAGGTAATTACTATGGATTTTATAACAATATTCATTGATATTCATTTTGTAAATATAAATTCATAATCAGATAAATTGGGGAAAATGGCTTTTAAAATGATATATACTTTCATGATTCATGTTTCAATTTATTCTTTAACCAAAACAAACACTTTTTTTCCATCAGGGGTGGACTACCTTGATGCTTTAAAACGCGTTTTGCGCTTGTGTATGATTCCATACCATTTTGTCAACGAAAATCTACAATCAACATAAATATACGATCAATATATTAGGGAGTTAGGCCAGTTCCCGGATGTAAATTGATCTGTCCAGCGCCGGTACTCGGCTACCCCGGCGTCGCATTCTTCTTGTGTCAGGACTCCGGGTACCACCGTGTAACCTTTGGCTCCTAGATCTCGGAAGTTCTCGTCTGTCAGCATTTTCGGCCGAGAAAGTACGTTGTTATGTAAATATAAGGCCCGTTGTGTCTTGAAAAGTGTTTTCTTCTAAATCAAACATCCATGTAATGGGGGTCCACTTTGAAAGCAAAAAAAAAAAAAGAATAAGTTGATTGCAACTTAAAGTACTGTTCAGATTAAATAATATGGACCTACAGATAACCCATTCTAAATGGAGCTTTCTTTAGATTCATGCCAATTAATACCAGTTTTTGTTTGTTTTTGTATTTTTCTCAAATTATTTGTTTCAGCGTTAACTCATCACAATCGGGAAATCCCTGACTTCAAGATAAAGTATATATAAATTCTAAGGGTGGTAACTGGAGAAGAAGAAAAAAAAGAAGAAAAAGAAGAGGATAGAGGGGAGATAGAGGGGAGATGAGGATGAGGAGAGGGAATACAAGTAGGGAGGAGAGAAAGGAATTGTTGCAATAGGATTAGAAGATTGAGGTGGAGGAGAAGAAGACGAAGGATGAGGAGTTGAATGATGACTAGGAAGGAAAAGAAGGAGAGAGGTGAGAAGTTGGAGGTGGAGGTAAATAAGAAAACAGGGAAGGAGTAAGAGGAGAAGGAGAGAAGGATAAAGACGGAGAAGTATGAGCATAAATTAGTAGGGGTCTGGTTCAGAGAAAGGGTCAATAAATAGATATCTGTACACACCTCTGTGTTATAATCAGCTTCACATACATACAATTAACTTACACAAATATTACAACCAGTTTGATATATGCCTGTGTGTTGTTTATCTTTCCTTCTTCAACCCTTTTCAAAACAATCTATAGATCTATGCATCTTAAACGGATATTATTTCTAATCACTTTTGTCTTTCTCTTTTTTTTTCTTTTTTGAAAAGGCTGTTTGTTTCATCTATTTCCTACAATAATATTTTATTATTATTTCAAACCTCTATCAATAGGGCAAATAGGTATTGATGGTTGATTATGAGTAAAAAATTCAAAACAAAGATTATTACAAATAAAATGTTGGAAAAGGGAAGAAATGCTCATACCAGCAAGTTCTTACACATCTGTTTGAGACAATATTTTAATAATTTGATTTCAACAAACAGCATCATACGCATGGTCTATTTGTATTCAATATAGCACACATAAGACTTTAAAGGCAATGGAAATTATCAGCGTCGTTTTTTATTCAAGCAAACTTCAAAACAGTTCAGTTTTAATAACAATCAGCAGGAATTAGATTAAGACTAAGTAAGCAAGTCGAAAGCAAAGCTGATTAATTATTTCAAAAAAGTTAAAAAGAAATCCTCCCCGACGGGGAATTGAACCCCGGTCTCCCGCGTGACAGGCGGGGATACTCACCACTATACTATCGAGGAACTGACTGAAGAGGTCGCAAAGTTCATATATATACCTAAATACAGAAAATGAAGCGCCTAATTGTCTATTGATAAATGACTAGTTGCTATTTTAAGTAACATGTTTATTTACACGTTACTATGACAATATTGGTTAACTCGTGTACATGTATGTTTCCTTTATGGTTCAAATGACGGGCCGGTACACGAAACCAAAATATCACATGTTGAGACACAAGAAATAACCGTGTGTGTTTTGTGCTAGATGGGAAATACAATAGTTTGGTTTTACTCGAATTCCGGATAAATGTGAACGAAAAAAGACTAATTGATTCGTAGAACACGGTATGTATTTGGTTTCTTATTCTACATTTAGGTATAATAACTATTTTCAATTAAAGTGTCATAATAATAGATCGTGTTGAAATCACTCAGATGGAAAAGGGAAGACATGTTTATACATAACATTCTTCAAATAAATGAAAGGAGATATGCATATATAAGCAATTCAAGGCACATTAGATACGAATACCGTGACAATCGATAAAATTGCTCTTTTCGAGCAATATCGATTTTACATTGTTCAAATCAATGGAAAGTTAACGTCTGACCGGCGCTTATCCGAATACTGAGGCTTTCAGTAAACTTTGTCTTTTGTATTTTCTATGACTGACCGAAATTGAAAGCAACAGCAGACGAAGATTATCTTTATTCATTTGTTTACCTCTTTGCTTTACTTCGATTGTGAAGGAAGCTTAAACCTTGTTAAAAGCCACTCTCTATGACTGCTTCCTGGATACTAAACCACTACTCTCGTCGATTTGTTAGTAAGTCCCTAGTCCGAATGATCCAGACATAGATAATCCATTCTCACACAGAACTTTACAGTTTGGATCATTCGAGTTAGTTAGTCCCGGAAATTTTCACTTCATCTGATGGGGATACGAACCGTCGGTACAAGAGGCCGACGATCTACCTCTGAACCACTGTCTGAACCCTTGATATGAAAAACATCAGTTTCATAATGATGTTCGATAGAAACCATTGGTAGACCTAATATGAAGTGTAGCGAACCGAGCATATGAACCTCTCAAAGAGACAAACAAATCCTATCAGTGAAAAACACTGTCGTACAGTGAGCGGTTGTGTCGTCTATATATATACCAGCATGTTCTCTCAATCAATGATTTAGGACCCTAATTTGCATAAACATTCAACGAACGTTACAGAAGAATCATTTCCATTGTGGTAAAAGGTGAAATTGATCATTATCATCAAATTCTTCTATCTTTAAAATGTTTATGATTTTGTCAAATTGATGATCACATACATGCATCAACAGTTACAGTCAATGTTTTATTATGCGACCTCCCTTATATTCTGTATAACATGAAACCAAATCTGCGTTCATTCTAATACGGGAAGCAAGTCACACAGAAAGCCCCTTACAGAGATTTCTTCATGCTTACATCATCAACAAAGATTAATCTTTCCTAAGTGTACTTATTTTATATGGATTGTGATGGAAGCTTATTTAATTCACTCTCAATGAATGCTTCCTGTCATACACGACCAACACTTACATCCATGAAGAAATAGGGGTAGTCCAGGATTAGATATTCATTCAAGTCCTTAGGTCCTTGACCACCTGTTTTGCCTGTAAGACTAGTAACTTATAGTCTGGGTGGTCCCTGTGACCATGAGAAATTGAGCAAAGTTCATATGAAATCTTACTTTTCCACAGAAATTTGTTAACATATTTTAGAAGGAAGGATGTTGTATCTTATCGTTACTTATTGTTACTTATCGCTTTATCTTCCATGAGGAAAATCATAATCCTCATTTTATATATATGTTAGAGAATTGCCAACACGTTTTCTTAAGGTCCAGTTTAAGTTGTGTTCGTTCCATAGACTAAAGACGTTACTTGACTTGTAGACCACCTTGGTATAGAAGTTAACGTCGACCTCTTTACATAGTCAGCGCACGAAGGCAGACCGATAGATAGATATATAGATTGAAAAGCTTTTGAACTGTTTGTTTTCCTATATATATATATTCTCCGTTTTGTAATCTTCAATGCGATCGTTTAAAACAAGATTTTACTCCAGTCAGCATTCAGCCATATTCATTCAGGTTGATACCATACGCAAATAATGAGAATGGTCGCTTAACCCTTTACAAAACATTAACAACATCTGACCAGTTTGTTGCAGATGGGTCTGTAAAACAATGTTGGAAAAGGAGAAATTGCTCTTAACAAGCAATTTCTCCTTTTCACACAATGTTTTCTGCCCTATCAGAAAATGGTTTATCAATTTTTATCATATTTTGAAATGTGGCCTGCAAACTCTATCAATTTGGAACAGTCGAAAATCTAATGTTTGGTAAAGGGTTGAGATAACACTTTTTAACAAATCTGTGTTAAGGCATAATCTATTAATCATCAACCATTACTTCTGTATTTTGTTTACAAGTTAATTGTCTTGCCTTTGCCAAAATTTTCACCAATTAAGTTTTCGATTAACCTAAGACAAACCAATAACGAAATTTGACCAATTTGTGGCAGACGGCTCTAAAAACATTATGGGAAAAGGAGGAATTGCGTGTAAAGAGCAATTTTTCCTTTCCCCCACAATGTTTTCTACCCATTCAAAAAACAGTTTTTTCAATTCCATCACATTTTGAAATGTGGTCTGCGAACTCTTTCCGTTTGGGACAGTCCAAAATTAAGCGTTTGTTAAAGGGTTAAAACAACGATAACACTGAAGTATCCTTTATTTCGCAGATTTCCACCCATAACACCAGTTAATCAGCATTACACACCAGACCCGCCTAGACTGCCATGGATCGTTACGGTAAAGGGTCCGGTGGTGCTCTACCACTATACTCAGCCGGCTCTCTCGGCAAACCGGCCATGCCGAAATCCTTCGGGCTCGGACTCCGGTCCCAGTTCGAGGTGTCCGGCTACATGATCCTAGCCTCGTTCGTATTCTGGATCTGTATGGGCGTGTTCGCGTTTAAAGCCTTCCAGTACGGCATGATATACCGGGGTATTAATGACGCCGATCTGGACGAGCTGGAGTGTTGTAAGAACTTCGGGGGCACGATCGAGGATAACGTTAACTTCATGGAGACCCAGTACGACAAGGGGGACTCCGGACCCTACCTCATGAGACTCGGACCCGAGACCTATGAGGGGGATATTAAAGGTACCCCGGCCCCTAAGGAGCTGGAAGTGATACCCCCGATTGTAACAGCAGTCTCTACGGACGATTTTTACAACGTTCAGGCGTTAATTAAGCAGTGGCGAGAGGATATAAAGCCTAATTTGAAGAATGCGAAATTCATTATTTATGATATTGGGTTATATGGACGTGAATTGGAATTGGTAAGTTTATAACTATGTCGTATACTCCTCCTATCTGCATGTATATGGATAATTCGTTCAAGCTGTATGGATATAAATCATTTGTATAGATCTAAACAAAGTAATCACAAGAACATTATTTTAGTAGACGTGGTAGTTTCCCGGTTGAGTTTAGGAATTCCTCTACCATTATGAAGAACCTGTCATCACAAAATAACACAAGAACTTTAGACGCAATGTTAAACCCATACTAATGTTTTCGACTAGAAATCCAATAATAATAAAATGATTTACTCCCAGAACGTCGACTCGAATTGTATCACACCTTAGCGGAAGGGAATAGGAGGACGTTCAAGGGAACTCGACTATCGACACTATTTGTAATAATAAAGGGTTACCATTTAAAATGTGTTATAAATGGAGAACACAGAAACATGTAATGATTTTAGCTTTATATCTGTTGACATATCTTCGTAAATCATCGAGATATGTCTCAGAGTAGTAAAAGTCATGTTGTTCATAGAAAACAGAGTGAAAGGCAGGAATTCATCCTCTTAATGAACATACTTGTTCTTATTAGAATTATCCTTTAATCGACAAAATTACGTTTAGTTAATGAATGAAGTGTAAACATATGGTAACCATTCATTTTGGAATCAGACAGTTTAATAGAACAGGGCATATATTTTATTTGACAAGTACATGGAACATAGTAATTTTCAAATAGAAATAGAATTTGAATCAATTAATATCTGATTACAATGATAACTAATCTGATAAATCAAACGATCAATTCTACAACTTGATTTTTTCCTTTTTCGATTTTCCTTTTTATCAATTTTATAGTCCCTATGGTAGGCCCGCTAATCCCCAATTTGCAAAGGTGTGACGAAAAATCGAGTCGACATTCCGGAAACACACCAATGAAATTATAAAGATCTCACTGAGTTTAAATCAAACTTATTCTTTTAACAGCGAATGTAAAGAAAGCTCTTACAACTTCTATCAATCAATCTCGATTCTGCTTATTAGAGTACATATCAGGATTTAGTGCAAGACCATAGTAAGTGCTTCATAAACATCAAACACTAACTATAGAATTGTACTGAACCCTCGATACGTGGTAGTAAACACTTGAATCATTTCGACAAAGAGAATATTTTGTTCTGCACATCCATATATTTATACAAATGATTTTTTAGTGAAAATGTATTTGACGTATTTTACGTAAACTATATAGTGGAAGGGGTACATTAATTGCTGGAGGTGCATATGAAAATCGTACTCCCGTTTATTTCTCAAATGAAATGAACCTACGAATATACTTCATTGCTCTATTTATGAGGCAGATGCAATATATTTCGATCTTTGAATAGCAGTACGATTTTCTAAAGGTAGAATACCCATAATGCGCCATTTTGGAGCTCATTATTTCGTCGGATTACTTCGGTCGTTCTCGGTATACACCGGTCGAGGCCGGATTTTTGTCTGCTTTGCGTTTAATAAGGAAAAACGATTTCGGCGAACAATTTGTCTCACGGAATGTCCATTGAATGGAAAAACTGTTCGCAACGCTCGCTTTCTTAAGGGGGATTAATCAAATCCGATAAAGGAAAATCACCTTAACAATTTGGAAATTGGTTACGAATATATTTTAACAAGGAATGACAGAATCCAAAGTCCACCTTTTTGTTCGCCTGTTTGTAATTTGCGAATCAAGCTCGACTTTCGTTTGCGAGCGCTCGCGGATATAATGTCTTAAAATCTTACGGATTTACGGTAATTCGCAAACAATTCGCAAACGTTTTCCTTATTAAACGCAAGTCTGGCTGGGACCTAGTCCGAATGATCCAGACGTAGATATTTCATTCTACGCAGTTACATCTTGGATCATCCGAGTTAGCTTGGACGCGAACAATTCGGTTTAAAGCGAATAGTTCCGGCCCCAACCGATGTTTACCGAGAAACACCAGAGTAATCCGACAAAAGAATAAAGTTTAAAATGGCGGATTATAGGTATTGTACCTTTATCAGCAATTTCAGGATAAATCTTTTAATGAAATTATAAGAGCAATTAAAAAATGTCAGTAGTAAAGGAGAGTACCCTGGAACAGACCGGTGTTCCAGGGTACTCTCCTGGCCCGGGGGTGGTAGAGCAGTCTGGAACAGAAATCGTTGAAAAATGACTAAGTCCGTAGGTTCCTGGGCAAAAAGTTGGAAAAATTGTTCAAAAATGACTAAGTTCGTAGGTTTCTGGGTAAAAGTTATAAGTTTTTAGGTTAGGGCAAGAAATAAGAAAGAATACCCCTGAAAATTTCTAAGTCCGAAAATGGATCGAAAATTTTCTAAGTTCAAATTCTGAGTAAAAATGACTAAGTCCGAAAATGGGTCAAAAATTTCTAAGTTCGAATTCTGAGATTGATTGACGGACGTAAACATAAGAGAACTGTGGTATATGACCATGGTGCTCTTTAACCCTTAAAGTAAAACGACTTGACAAATATGAGAAGTTCTTTCGAGAGAACTGGATGGCCCTGAAAAGGGCCGTTTGGTGTGTTCCCTATGGAACAAAGCTGTGTTCGGATGTTAGTTCTTTTTCTTCGGTATACGTGGTATCTTGAAGTTGTTGATGTTTTTTTCGTGTTTTCCTTGACCGGTGGCAACGGATAATTGGTGTTTGTCAACTGCTTTCTGCTTTTTGGGTGATTCTGCTGGAACTGTGGTTTTTCGCTTTCTCGATGTTGATTGTTGTGAGGAGGTTGTCTGTGTCTGTTTTACAGCATTTGCTAATGCATTTACTAGTTTATGCAGACTTGTTTTGTCCAAATCAATTTCAATCGGCAACTTTACTGGTGTCGATGTAACTTCCATTTCCAGATAAGTTGACTTCTGGAGCTTGTCAATGGTATGGTTGAGTTGTTGAATACTTGTATCCAGACATTGCAGCTTTGTAAGGTGAAAGTTAAATGTCTGTAATTCGCTCAGGATACTGTTCATTACACTGTCTTGCTGTGACTTCAGATGTCGAACTTCATTCAAAATGGTGTGAAGTAACGTATTGTCCCCCGTTGGCAGCATAGTTGTTTGTGTTGAATTATCAGGCTGGTAATGGTATTGCTGTGTCTGGTAACTCTCAGGTCCAATGGTATTTGACATCATATCAGATGGTATCTGATTGTCATGAGAGTTGAACGCCTCAGCAAGTAATTCGTCATAGTTGAGTTCCATGGTTGTTCCGTTCAGCTACAAAGTTGAAATGATAACGCTTACATGAAATGACGTCGTTTTTATAACGCCAAAGAGGATTGAAATAATATCCAATGAAATTAGAGGAATAACGTCCAATGAATTAATGAATTACTGAAGTAACGTCCAATAGAAGTGTACGTTAGTTTTAAAAACGTGATTGGTTAAATATTTAAGTATCGGAATGCGCAGTATAAAAAAGCTTGCAAATCTGAAAACAGTCATAACTTCATAGCAATATGGAATCAGCAAGGCGTCAAGTTATTGACTTAATTAACCAAGTCAAGATGGTCTCCGATCAACTTGAGCAACTGAGGAGACAGTTGACACCGCAGCCACCACCACCACCGCCACAGCCCCCGCTTTTCCCGCAAAGCGAGGAATGTTGGGACGACGACGATGAGCCGCCGTTCTACCTAAATGCCGGGTTGGACGCACAGCAGCTAAGGCGACTTGATCGCCGAAGTGCGAGCAAGTGTCCGGCTTGCGGGAAGATTGGAGGCTGTTATCATTGAACAGTCTCCACCCAAACGGCCCTTTTTAGGGCCAACCATATCCCACGAAAAGATTTCCTTTTCAAATTGTCAAAATGTATTACCATATGAGCATCTTATGATGACAAAGAAATGTATCCCCTTTTAAAATATGCACATGTTTGAAGTGAGCCCTACATATTTTAACCCCAAACCTCTGAAAGTTTTTTTATTTGTTTAAAATATAACATCATATTTTGTGATGATAAAAACTGTTTTAGCATAAAAACTGAAGATAACTTTTTCAGAATTCACGCATACCGTAATGTTTAAGTATCATCATTCTGATTGGTTGATTTCTTAAATATTTAAGAAGTATCTTATATATTTAAGAAGTAGGTCAGTAGGTCAGTAGGTCAACGAAAATGTTAAAGTTATCTGTTAGGTCAGTAGGTTAGTAGGTCAACACAACTGTATAAAAAGGTATGATTTGATTGTTTTAAATCATATTTCTGAAAATGAAGTCTTTTGTGAAATTTCTTCGCCGACTGTTTGGCAAGTCAAAGCAAAGATCCAACGATGACAGGATCAGGGAGGAGGAGGAGCTGATGGAGGAAGAGGTGAAGAACCATCGGCGGAAAGCACTTTGTGCTTTCTTTGAAAGGCGAGGGTATGAGTATTATACTCGTACACCCATCGTTAAGATGGGTAACATATACCCGGACCTTTCGGAGTTTATGCCTCCAACTGAAAATGTTGCTTGGAAGGCTAAACTCCAACAACTATATCCTGGTCTAACCTATTTCTAAAACAATAGGGGAAACCACGGAAGCCCTTTTAAGGGCTACACAATGTTTTCGAAAGATTCTTCTTGAAATTGTCAAACTTTCTAAACAAAAATAATAAAAAACAATTGAAATGGTTTACATACTTTTATTTTTTTCTTAAACATATGATAACAGTTAAACATATAATAACAGTTAAACATACAACAAAATTTTTAAAACATTTCTTGGAACAATATTAACTTGAGAGTTCATTACACTTTGATAAATATTTACAATTCTAACTTTTTCTTTTTCTTTGGAATACCAGAACATACACGTCCTTTTCGCTTTTGAGGTTTTGCACTTTCTTTCTTAACAATTAAAGAACACACTTCACCTTTCTTATGCTTTTTTGATTTACAGAAAAAACAGTTTATGTTTGAATTCGATTGTTCTTTCAAGTCCTTTTTCAGTTGTTCCTTTTTTGGTTCCTCTTTCGGTTCCTCTTTCGGTTGATCCTCAAATTTGATTTTGTTGTCCTTGTCGACTATTTCCATTTTCTCACTCGAATCCAAAGTTTGTACAGACTGATTGTTGTCTGTTTTGATTTCCTCCGTAGTTTGAGTTGATAGAGTTGTTGCAGATATCCTTTCCGTTGGGATGATGCGTACACTTTTTCTTGTTTTCAAACAATATCTGCTATACTCGTTACAATACGATGTAAATGTCCCAACGAAATCCATGTCCCGATGTTGTGAAAGTTCGTTTTGTGTTGAAAACAAAACTTGATGCGTAACCGGGTTTACGTACACATACGTATAGATTCCAACGCGTTTTGTCTTTTCAGGACAATTACTAGACCAATGTCCGTCGTCGTGACACACGAAGCAAAACTTAGGTCTGCTTTGATGCGGCCTGTAAAGTTCATCAATACCGAGTATGTCAAATTGTCGATATTTGAAAATCTGGTAGACACCCCGGTTGAACTGGTCGTAAGATGAAAACGCCCCAACATAAACTCCCACATGCTTGATCTCGTAGTCGGTAGGAATGTTGGTAATTTCATACTCGTGCGTATATGAATTAACATATACATAGCATATTTTTGCAGGTTGATAGTAGTTTACAATCTCTGCCATTTTGACAACTTTAATATTACGTCTGTTCTGTAAGAAGAATGAAATGTAAATGTTACATTGTTTCATGTTTGACTTCTATTTATACGATCCGGTTGTTTTTTAATCATGAGCGAGTTTATAAAATGTCTTGATGTTACGGTCTTTAAACCAATGTTAAACTAGATTTCAAAGTATCAAGATGGTATTTAAAGAGAGTAATTCACCTGTAAAGAAAAAATGGAAACGAATTAAAGTTACGGAAGAAAGTGAATCGGAGAATTATAGCGATGATGACTTTTTTCGCCTAAAAAGAAACCTGTGAAGATGATACAAGACAGTGCTTCAGAAAATGAGTGCACCGATGAAAAATCTGAAATGATGGATATGAAAAAAATGTACGAACTGAAATCTATGACGAACAAACAGTCCCGCAAATTTAGAACGGAATCACATTTATTACATGCAAGTTTTAAAAACTTTGAGGAACTACCTCCACACCAACTTGAACCATTATTTGATGATGTTACCAAACAAATCAATTCGATGTTACACACCGAACCATCGGATAAAATCAGAATGACGATTAATCACCCAGCTTTGGATATGGGGATTCATATTCCTTTTACAGACGCCGCTCAACTGACTGGAAGTATTATTTTGAATGAAATTGAAAAAGTGTTACAATCCAATGCAGATTTTCGGATGAATGATGGAAACATGACATTTGATGTTACGCATACCCACCCACCACAAGGATGTGGTAGGATGGCAAAATCAACAATAGATTCTGCTGTGTTTGCAAAGAAGAAAACATCGTTAGTACAAATTAACAATACCAAAGACAGTATGTGTTTTGCAAGAGCGGTCGTTGTTGGAATGTGTCATGTCAATCGTGAACCTACCGAGGAGTGGAAAAAAAGATGGGGACTTATTCGAAATCCTGATCGAAATCTTCAGAAAACCGAAGCTGAGAACTTGCTTGAGGAAACAGGTATCTCACCAACAACTCCTTGTGGTCAGGATGAATATAACATTATTCAAACTTTTTTGTATGCAAAAGATTATGTTATTAAGGTACATCAACAACATTCATCAGTAGAAATGGTATATTTGCATCCTGGTGTAGAAAGCATCAAAACCAAAGTTATACATTTGTATTTTCACCAAAACCATTATGACTACATCACAAATATCAGAGGATTTTTAGGATGTAGTTATTATTGTGAATTCTGTGACGTTGCTTTCCAAAACAGAGAAAGTCATCTGTGTCCAAATAAATGTAAGGGTTGTTTTGGAAATGTTAAATGTATGTCAAGTGGTAATTCATATGAATGCAACCAATGTCATAGAATATATTTTAATAAAAGCTGTTTTGACAACCATAAGAGTGTTTATGGAAAACAACAAAAATCTATTTGTCAATTGGTAAAAAATTGCAGGAAATGTGGAAAACAGTTTCAATCTAGAAAAGGAAAACACATTTGTGCAGGAAAGAAAAAGTGTCGCTTTTGCAAACAGATAACAACTCTTGACCATCGTTGTCATATTCAACCTTACGAAAGTAAGACAGAACAATACGTTGATGGTGAAGAAAAGATCAAAAAGCCATTGTTCATATTTTTTGACTTTGAATGTAAACAAGATACTGGTGTCCATATTCCGAATTATTGTATTGCTCATAGAGCTTGTGACATATGTATTGATAAACCACTTGATTTTCATTGTACAACATGCAGTGAGTTTGGCGAAGGTAGAGAAGTTATATTTCAAGGAAATAACACTTTACATGAATTTTGTACCTGGCTTTTCGCTGATTGTCACAAAAGTATGACAGCAATTGCACACAATTTCAAAGCTTACGATGGGCAATTCATTTTGAAAAATATTATTCAACAAGGAACAAAACTACCAAAATTAATCATGAATGGAAACAATATTATGAAATTGGAACTAAATGGTGTTTGTTTGATTGATTCATACAATTTCATGAGTTTTGGTTTAGCCAAGTTTCCTGTTACATTTGGACTTGATGAATTACAAAAGGGTTTTTTTCCGCATTTAGCAAATACGGATGATTTTCAGGATTATATTGGTCCATTTTTGGATAGTTCATATTACATGCCAAATTCTATGTCTCCCGAAGCAAGATCAAACTTTATGCAATGGTATAACGAACAGGTTACAAATGGTAAAATCTTTGATTTCAAAAAGGAGATGGAAGAATACTGTCGTTCAGATGTAGACATTTTGAGAAGGGGTTGTGGTCAATTCAGAAAGGTTTTCATCAAACATGGAGGAATCGATCCTTTTCTTGAAGCTATAACAATTGCAGATGCCTGCAATAAAGTATGGCGTAGTTCTTATTTGCCAGAAGGTCAAATTGCAATTATTTCCAGCAAAGATTCCTCCAAACGTCGTTTTTCTATCAAGGGAATACGCTGGATTCAAAGTGTTGCAAATGAAAATAATATTTTTATTCAGCATGCGAAAAACGGGGGTGAATATGAAATTGGACCTTATAGTGTAGATGGGTTTCATAAAGAATCCAACACTGTGTATGAGTTTCATGGGGATCTGTATCACGGCTGCCCCGTTTGCTATCCAAATCGGTTACAAACAAATCCATTTAATGGGGAAACCATGCAATCTCTGTTTGAAAAAACAATGAATAGGATAGCTTACATTAAACAAAAAGGTTACAATGTTCATGTCATGTGGGAACATGAGTTTGATGCAAAACTCAAAGACAAAGAATACAAAAAATACATTGAATCAATATTTCCACATTGTGATCCAATAGATCCAAGGGAAGGATTATATGGTGGGAGATGTAATGCCATTAAATTATCTCATGATATTGACTCTAAAGATGAAAAAGAAATCAAATACATTGATATCTGTTCACTTTACCCATTTGTGTGTAAATACAAATCATACCCTGTAGGTCATCCCTCGATTTTGACAACAGAAAATATTGACATTGACAATATTCGTCAATATGAAGGTCTCATTAAATGCAAAGTTTTGCCACCAGCTAATTTGTTGCACCCTGTTTTGCCATTACATTGCAACAACAAAATGATGTTTCCTTTGTGTAGAAAATGTGCAGAAGATAGTTTATCTGTTTGTACTCATGAACAAGATGATAGAGCATTGGTAGGAACTTGGGTAACTCTTGAACTTTTTAAAGCTCTGGATAATGGTTATTGTTTGCTTCATGTCTATGAAATATGGCATTTTGATTCTTTATCGGATCAATTTTTCAAAGGTTATGTTGACAACTTTCTGAAAATTAAGCAAGAGGCCAGTGGTTATCCTGGTTGGTGTCAGTCAGAATCAGACAAAGAAAAATTTATTCTTGACTACAAAAATGCAGAAGGTGTTGAACTTGATGCAAACTTGGTTAAAAAAAATCCTGGTAAACGGTCTTTTGCCAAAATTATGCTCAATTGTTTGCGGGGGAAACTGGCTAAACGGGAACTCATGACACAAACTGAATACATTAAAGATCCTGCAAAATACTTTGATTTGATCAACAATCCACAGGTTTTTATCAAGCATGTTGAAATATTTGACAATGAATGCCCATTTGTTTTAGTAAGTTATGAAAATAAGTTAGATCATGTGCAAACTCACAGTACAGCAAATGTTATAGTTGGTTCATACGTAACAGCGTATGCAAGACTTGAGTTATACAGTATTTTAGAAAAATTAGATGATAGGGTTTTGTACTTTGATACTGATAGTTGTATGTACATTCATGATTCAACGCTATGGAATCCACCCATTGTCAATAGTCGATTAGGAAAATGGACTGATGAAGAGCCAGACAATACAATTACAAAGTTTCGAGGGCTAGGACCAAAAAATTATGCCTACCAATTGCAAACAAAAGATGGGTCTATTGAAAGCAAATGTAAAGTAAAGGGTATAACATTAGATTACAAAACTAGTCAAATTGTTAATTTTGATACTTTTACAAAATGCATGATGGATCGTACAAATGAAATCAAGGTTACATATGACTGTAGAATAAGAAGATATAAAGATAGAACTGTCAAAAGTGAAGTTCAGACAAAAACATTTAGATCTGTATATACAAAAAGAGTCATTGTCAATAAAGTTGAAACTGTTCCTTATGGACATCAGAGCTTAAGGCGAAAACATATAAAAGCAAAGCGTAGAATGAAAAAAGCATTAAACACTCATTAAAGATGGAAGGAACAGACACGCTTCCATTACCACTTGAATTACGTGAACAGATTTACAAAGAATTCGTTAATCTGCATGTTTTAAAAGATAAGATAAAGAAAGAGCTTCAATACGGCTGTATTGCATTTTGGATACAACGTTTTCACAATGGATGTAAAAAAGGAGAATCGTCTTTGAAGATGTATAATATTCAATACTACATCAATTTATTGATAAGGGATATGCGGTTCAATAATAGTGCAGCATTTGGACTTATTACACAACTTTACATTGAACCGGGGCTGCAAAGACGAGATACATCTAGATGGGTATTTCAAACCTACTTGGAAAATGAAACTATAACAGAACAATTTCTCAACACGCTTTCACAAAAAGCCGAGTTGTTTAACTTTTATGTACGATATGCGGCAAATCCTGTGGAAAGTGACGATTCGTTACACCCATGCATAGCTGTAAAAGGATATATCATTTTTGATCAAGATGTTTCAGAAAAAGAAGTGCATTCACATTTGTTTACAAAGAACTTGTACAGGATGGAAAGACAAGTCCGATTCTACTTTTTCGATCATCAGTATCCACGGGAAATAGGAAATTTTGAACTGTATAGAACGATTATTGAACGTGAATACAAAATAGAAAATGTGTTTCACTGTGTTTATGATTTTTAATCAACTGTTTAATATACTTGTATAAAAATGCTTGTATAAAAATACTTGTATAAAAATGTTTGTATAACAATGCTTGTATATAATATCACATTCATTTCAAATTGTATGTCAATAAGTCATTGTTAAAACATGTTTTTACTGTATAAATGACTAAAATGCTTGTTCTGAGTAATAAAAATATGTTCATCGATAAACTGTTGTCTGTTTTGTATTTGTTACAAAATTCCCCAGTTGTGTACTTGGTGACTCCTTAGGACTCGTCGTTCTGCCGCCAGTTTGCAGTTTGAATGACGTCATTTATTGTGCAATTGTTTAACGAATGACGTCATTCGCAATGTAAAGTGGCGGCAAAACAACGAACTCTCAAGAGGTCATCAAGTACACAGTCAATGTCATGATAACTCTGACGATTTGGAGTTAAATCGCGGAAGAACAGTGATTTTTTGCTACAACTTATAGACCTCGATTATGAAATATTTCTGCCGTAAACAAGATTTTGAAAGTTTTGAATACAGTGATGCATTTGAAACTTTATCAAAATTGTGTTTTGAATAATTTTATCTTTTCAATACTTTTAAATACTTTTTAAATACTTTGAAGGGATAAAATTTACTAAATGTTGCATTTGTTGTCATTTTACATTTATCCTTTGAAGAGACAAGTTAATCCAAGAAATGGATATCCAATCCCTTTTGTTTCAACACCCCTGTAACATTTACATAAGCGGGCCTAGTGGATGTGGGAAAACAGAATTTGTCCGTAAACTTATTGACTATCGTGAAGATTTATTCAATATTGTACCAGAAAAAGTGGTATGGTGTTACAAAGAATGGCAACCTGCTTACAATTTAATGAAAGAATCATTCAACTTCATAAAATTTATCGATGGTATTCCCGAGGATGAAAATGAAATTGTTAGCGATCCCAGCATTTCACATTTAATTGTATTTGACGATATGCACGGGGACAAGGACGAAGAAAAAATCAAGTTATGGTTCACAAGAAAAGGACATCATCGTAATGCAAGTGTTATTTACATAACTCAGAACATGTTTCAGCAATCGAAGTCAAGTAGAACTATAAGTTTAAATGCACGATACATGATTGTGTTTAGAAATGAAAGAGATAATAATCAAATTAAAACACTTGCAAATCAAATGCAAGCCCCACATTTGATTCCAGCTTATAATGATGCAACGTCTAAAGACCATGGATATCTTGTCATTGACTTTCATGCCAGAACAAAACGAGAATTACGACTTCGTACAGATATTTTTCATCGGTGGTATTCACAAAATGATGATCAAGGACCTATTATTTATTCACCAGTATAAAACTGTATGCATATGAAAATCAATTGTCATTTTTTATGATACGGTCTAAGGAGATACACAATCAGAGATGGCTTTACCAAATACCTCATCGTCGATTTTACATGCATTGCAAAATTTAAGTCAGGAAACAAATAAACATGCAAGAGAAGCGTTGTTAAAATTAGGGTTTAAAGAAATGCTGAAATGGTTTACATTAGCGGCAAAGAAAATTACAGATGGTAAAATCAAATTACCGAAACAAACCGCTAGTTACATGTTAAAACATAAAGACGACGTAAAAAAGTTATCGGATCCTATGATAAATGACGATGAAAAACGCAAAATTATTTTAAAACCTGGTGGCGGGGGTTTTTTAGGAGGTGTTATTATAAGAAGTTTAATACGTTGGAATGGTGTAAAAACTGCAAGAACTTTTTCAAAACAACCTAGACAATCAAAAAAGAAAAATACCCCGAAAAGAAAGACAAGTACCCCGAAAAGAAAGACAAGTACCCCTAAAAGAAAGAAAAATACCCCGAAAAGAAAGAAAAATACCCCGAAAAGAAAACAAACAATTAAAGTTGATGAAACTTTTATTACACAAAGAAGAAGATCTGCGCCCAAAACACCCATAAAATCTCCTATGAATTCTAAAAAACAAGCAATGGTACATAGACTACACAATATTGGATCTAAATATATTCGATATATGACTCCTCGTAAATTGCATTTTCAAGACATTCCGTCAACATCGTTATCGCCAAGATCTCAGGATGAATATAATGTTGGTAAAAGAGAATTGAACCAGCTTAGACAGGATGCCAAACAATATGTTAAGTCAAAAGAAAAAACAAAGAGTCCAGAGTATACTGCAGTTCGTTTATCTCCAAGAAGTGTACAGGCCAATTTTGCCCGTTTTTCGCCATTGAATAATCCGAACTTATCGGAACCTGCACGAATTGCACTTACTGCATTGCAATCACAATTTTTATAAAACATTTTATAAAACATTTTATAAAAACATTTTATAAAACATTTTATAAAAGAAGGATGTCTTTACATTAAGAATATCAGTTTGTTTTAGACAGTTAAAGAGTCAACATGGTAAAGAAAACACCACTTATTAAAAAACACGGTCCAATGGTTATGGCTATGCTACAATCTACCCCAAAAATAAGAAAAAAACTTATAAAGGAAGCAAAATCTCCAGTCATAAAATGTGTAGCAGAATGTTGTCACAATGTTTTAAAAGGACATGTTCCTTTAACAGAAGCTCAAAAGAAGAAATTGCATTCAAAGCGACAACATCTTAGAAGTTTAGCATCAAAATCAGTTTCTATTCAAAAGAAGAAACGTATTTTAAATCAAAAAGGAGGATTTCTACCACTTCTTTTAGGTCCATTATTGCCTTTATTAACAAAAGTTGTAGTCGGAGGTATTGGTGGTGCAATCAAATCTTTGTAAAAAAATGTCTGTCAGAAAAATGGCTGTTGTTCCTGTACAATTATTAGAAGAAATTAAAAGAATTAAAGCGGAACAAATGCATAACCCACGTTTGCCACCAAATCCCCAAGTTACAAATGTTGCACAACAACAAAGCAAAATGAATACTATTTTGGAAAACTCTGCATTATCGGAAACGGAAAAGGCTCAAAGGTATGGTGAAACTTTGTTTAAGTTACAAAACTCACTCGAAAAAGTTAAAGTGCCCGCAAATATTATACCATCAGATAGTACCCATAAGCAAAACGTAGTATCTGATACAATGCAAGATCGTATTTTGCAAAGTGTACCCAAAACAATGCAAAGAAAAGCAGGATTGCTTTTAAATATGTTGAAAGATAACGACAATTTATCTTGTCAATAGTCAAGGGGTTGTAACATATAAAGGAACACAAATTCCTGGATCTAATATAATAGATCTTATAAATGATACATTGCGCCAAAGAAAAGGTATTGAACCGAAAGGCTGGGAAACATTTTCAAAGGCTTTAAATGAAACAAATGTTCCACAAGAAGTTGTTGGAAATGTTGTTAGATGGAAATGGATGCACAAACACGATCACACAAATAGTGATAGTGATAACGAAATAACTTTTAGGACCCCTAAAATGAGTACCCCAAAAATGAGTACACCAAAAACATCTAAACGACTTAAATCTTTAAGTAAAGTCCACAAAGCATCGCCGTACTCAGACCCCGTTGAAAAAGAACGTTTAAAAGATTATTATACCCAAGAATTAATGACCCCTCCATCGACTGTTAAAAAATCAACTATAAAGAAACAAAACGTTGGGTCAAACCGTCAAGGATGGGAGGCTTGGTAAAAGGACAACATCGTAAATTAAGTTCTTTATTAAACAAGTTGTACTATGACCCAAAAAGTAAAACAGCATTTTCTAGCCCAAGATATTT
Source organism: Cerastoderma edule (assembly GCA_947846245.1). NCBI lineage: Eukaryota > Metazoa > Mollusca > Bivalvia > Cardiida > Cardiidae > Cerastoderma > Cerastoderma edule. The sequence goes on along the minus strand of OX401417.1, from coordinate 2,626,365 downwards.
GTATCAAAAAGCAAAAGCAACTTTAAAAAAGATAAAGTATAAAGACGTTAAAGAATGGTTGGAAGGTGAAACAACCTACACGTTGCATAAACCCATTCGTAGAAAATTTAAAAGACGAAAGACTGTTGTGGGAGGTATTGATTATCAATGGCAAGCAGATTTAGCCGATATGCAGAAAATGTCAAAACAAAATAATAATAACAGATATTTACTTTGTGTCATTGATGTATTTTCAAAATATGCTTGGGTTGTACCTATTCAAAATAAAACGGGTAAAACTTTAATTATTGCATTTCAGTCAATTTTGAAAAAGTCAAAACGAAAACCTTTGTCTTTACAAACTGATAAAGGATCAGAATTTAAGAACAGAGAATTTCAACATTTTTTGAAAAAGAATCAAATTCATTTTTTTACAACTGATAATCCAGAAACAAAAGCAAGCATTGTCGAAAGATTTCAAAGAACTTTGAAAACTCGCATGTGGAAATATTTTACTCATAACAAAACACGACGTTATGTCGATGTACTTAACCAGTTAGTTAATAATTACAATACAACTTTTCACAGAAGTATTCAAACTTCCCCAGACTCGGTAAAACCATGCAATGAAGCTAAGATTTCTGAGATATTGTATTCTCCAAAGAAAAAAGAGTTAAAGAAAAAAGATTTAAAACCAAAGTTTAGAGTAAAAGATAAAGTACGGATTAATAAAACAAAACATACGTTTGATAAAGGTTATTTACCAAACTGGACACAAGAAATATTTGAAATAACCCATGTAAATAAAACATTACCAATAACTTACAAGTTAAAGGATTTAAATAATGAACAGATTATGGGGACATTTTATGGTGAGGAATTACAACTTATAAAAGATAATGAAATCTATGAAATTGAATCAGTGCTTGATAAACGTACAAGACGTGAAGGAAAGCGTTTTGTTAAAGAAATAAAAGTAAATTGGAAAGGTTATCCTAAAAAATTTCAAAGTTGGATTCCAGAATCATATGTTGTTTGAAACTTTTGACGAATTCTTTACAGAAAAGATATATAAAAACAGACTACATCTACCATGCATTCTCAGTGTAATATTGAGTATGGTACCGAAAGTATTAATAGTGGCAAAGTTACCCAATATACATGTTGCGGAAATCGTGTTCCTAAAAATCAGTTTACTTTTGTTTCACAAATTATTGTAATTTATGCAATCATCGCAACATCAATAGTACATTTAAGTATTCAAAGTGACAATCGAGAATTGTGGTTAATTTTACTAAGCAGTTCATTAGGTTATATTTTACCATCCCCAGGACTTAAGTTTAATAAACAAAACAAACAGTTTGATTTTCCTGATGGCAAACATGAGTTCGTTTTATCTAACTCTTCCAAGTGACAGTTCTTTAGACATGCATCCTGACAACACACAATGTTGTTACAAAGTTAAGTTACCAAAAACAATTCATCTTGAAAAAGAAATGTGGGAAGTTGGATTGGCTCAGTTAATAACTCCTTCACAATTTTTGAATATATCGGAAGTCGAAGCAGATTTTCACATTATTACAGCCAATGTAGATTTATATAAGTTAATAGAAAAAAGTGAAAAGAAAAAAGATCTGTCAATGTATGTAATTGAGAAAAACAAAACCTCAGGCAAACCAAGTAAATGGGGTATACGTTTTAAGTTTCAACCAGGATCTTACAATAGTCCTGCACACGTGTTAGGTGTAATGAATGAGGTGTTACAAAACTGTATAGGAGATGAACTTGCTTCAAAAAACATAACATTTCAAATTGGTTATGCTGAGGAATTTAAGCGACCTAAGTTTGGTTTCAATAATATAGGTCGTACAGGAGTAAAGTTTCACCCTTTTCTGTTTTTAAAATTGGGTGGTGATCCAGAATTTATGGGGAAAACATTATTTCCAGGACATAACATTATGCAAATGTTTAAATACAGTCCAAATTTAGATGCAGGTTATAACCATTTATACATTTATTCAGATATTGCAGAATATAATGTTATTGGGGACACCCTAGCACCAATACTTCGTGTAACCCCCTTTAAAACATCTAATGCCCACGAAAATGTACATGGTAGTCAGCACATTAACCATGAAATAACAAATGTTCAATACATTCCAGTTTCAAAATCAGAGTTTGATACAATTAACATTCAAATAACTGGTGATGCAGGTATTCCTGTTCAGTTTGTAGTTGGCAAGACAATCGTTAAGTTACATTTTCGACGGAACAAAGAAAAATAAATAAAACGTTTTCGTTAAAACAGTTTTCACTACCGAATAAAAAGTTTTCACAAAAAACTTTTGTAGAAAAAACATTTTAGAAAAAATAAAAAAACATTTTTGAAAAAACATTTTACCAAAAAAACATTTTAGAAAAAATAAAAAAACATTTTGTAGAAAAAACATTTTAGAAAAATAAAAAAACATTTTTGAAAAAACATTTTACCAAAAAACATTTTAGAAAAAATAAAAAACATTTTAGAAAAAACTTTTGAGAAAAAATAAAAACATGATTCCAGTTTATCGAGGTGTGCAACATCAATATGGTTATGGCTTAGGTTCTTTATTCAAAGCTGCATTAAGAACTGTAACACCACTTGTAAAGACAGGTTTGCATGCATTAAAGAAAGAAGGCATTAAGCAAGGAATAGGTGCAGCCCAAGATATTTTTTTACGTGGCAAAAAACCAAAAAATGTTTTACTATCGCGTGCAAAAGAAACTGCAAGAGCTGTTGGTGAAAATTTGCTTCAAAAACCAAAGATAAATAAAAGAAAACCTCAAAAACGATCTCAGTTACAATCTACATCTCGAAGGAGAAGGATCATTTCAAAGAAACGTCGTACAAATCAAAAACACTTAGATATATTTGATTAAAGATGATGCAAAACGGGTCATGCGAATGCAGTAAATCTGAGTTAGATGTGGTTTCTGTACCACCCACAATGACATCTATGCAAGAAAGTCAATGGATTGAACATTTTCCTGTAGCACCGTTAGCTAATTATGCACCGATCGAATTCAACATTCCACCTCAAACAGAGTATTGGACAGACCTGTCCCAGTCATATTTGTATGTAAGGTTTAAAATAACAAGAGCCGATGGCACTAATTTGCATGACGATGACAACATTGCACCAGTTAATAATTTTTTGCATAGCATGTTTAGCAGTATCGATTTGTACTTAAACAACAAACTGATAACCAGTAATTTAGACACCTATCCATACAAAGCATACTTTGAAAATCTTCTGTCGTACAGCAAAGATAGTAAATTAACACATTTAAATGCTGGTGATCTTTGGGCAAACGATACTGCCGGTCAATTCAACGCTTTAACCATTGCTGGAGATAATGCAGGGCTTAAATTAAGGTTTAATCAAATATCACAAAGTAAAACCTGTGAATTACTTGGCAGACTACATCTCGATATATTTCAACAGGAGAAATATTTACCAAATGGGGTTGAAATTCGTCTAAGATTAAACAGAGCTCCTTTAAACTTTTGTCTAACTGGAGCAGATGGTGCAGTCGCTGCAAAATTGGTACTTGAGAAAGTTAGTCTTAACGTCAGAAATGTTGAGTTACTTCCAGTTATTGCAAATGGTCTTAATCAAGCAATTGCTCAAAATCACATGAAAATTCCACTACGACGAGTGGAAGTAAAAACATTTACTATTGGAAATGGTTTACAGTCAAAAGTAGAAGATCATTTATTTCAAGGACAACTTCCAAAACGTATTTTTATTGCAATGGTAACAAATGCTGCTTTTAATGGTGCCTACAATACTAATCCATTTCATTTCGGACACTTTAACCTTTCAAAGTTGGATGTTTCTTGTAATGGACATAGTATTCACAATCGACCATTTGAACCTGACTTTGAGAACAACTTATTTCTCAAATCATACATGTCAATGTATCAAACAGTTTCGGCGTTAGGACTTAACAAATCATTTGACATTCCTAAAGAAGATTACGCAAATGGTTATTGTATCTGGGGATATGATCTCACACCTGATCAAGGAAGTGAAGGGGGACATCTCCATCCTATAAGAACTGGAAATCTAAGGATAGAACTTCAGTTTGCACAAGCCCTTGCTCAAGTCATCAACGTTCTTGTCTTTGCGGAGTTTGATAATCAAATTGAAATTAACAGTTTAAGAGAGATCATCACAGATTATTAACAAGATGTTGGGGCATGAATACGCTATACGTTTACGACACAGAGCTGAGGCCGTGAAATATCCATCTAAAAGTCAAAACGTTCGAAGACTGGATATTTGTTCATCCTTTGATAAACATATGGTGGATGAGTTACAGAACTTAATCATTGAGGAAGTGCATAATCAGTGTCCAGGATGTCAGATAGATCACCCTAGTCAGCTACAACATCCTATATGTATGTTCATGGATCGTTACGAACAAACAAACATACTCATACATGAAGCTATGATGAACTTAAACCCCTACAAAGTTATGGAGAAGTGGTATCCAGACTTACAAGAACAACAATTAAACGATTGTGAAATTGTAGAAGCCTACACATTATGGCAGAGTATAAAGACAAATGTACTTTGCGGATTTAACGATATGTGGTTGGATAATTGGCGTGAAAAGGTGCAACATTCGTGGAAAAACTAAAAACAACGTTATCAAATATGTATGGCTATGAAATACAACATATATTGGACTGTGGTGTATGGATTAAAAATCTAAATGCTGAAGTGGTTTCAAAAGATAAACTACCGGAACAAAAACCGTACCATATCAAAGCTTATATCGTTAACACAGATCCTTCTACTGAAGAAGGCGAACATTGGGTTGCCGTGATATTCAACGCAAACAACGATATCTTTTACTTTGATTCGTACGGATTCCCACCAATGGAGAAGGAAGTACTTAACTTTATTCAGGACCATACAACAAGATGGACTTTCAATAAACAGACTCTACAGAGTTTACTTGGTCAAACATGTGGAGCCTACTGTATATTCGCTCTAACCACTGCTTCACAGGGATCAAACCTACCAAAATGTTTGCAGAAAACGTTTTATACAATCAACCATCATAGAAACGATCAGTTTATAAAGACATGGCTTTATCAGAATTATGGAACTTTGTGCACAAAATCTCTAAAACTGTAATTTAATTTACTTTTACTTGTATATAGTTCATATGTTACTGTTCTTACAAAGTTAATTAAAAGTTTACTGTTCAATATAATACATGATTTTGTCTTTTATTGTTATACCCTCATATAAGATGTGTTACGTTTACCCATTCCTTAATCTTATACCTATATTACTAAGTATGAGAATTTCTGTATCAGGATTCTCAATAACCCCTTTTCAGTTATCCCGCCAATAACTTTCCCTATTCCCTGTAACCAACGTGCACTTCCATTGGACGTTACTTACACCAAATCTTATTGGACATTACTTCAGTGTTCCATTAATTTCATTGGACGTTAACCCGCTTTAACAGTATAAAAGCAACGTCATTTGAGGTTTACGCTGTTATTTTACTCCTACTGCTAACATGGATCAGTTACGGAACGCAATCCTAAAAGTCTCCGAGGATCTAAACACCCTGCAGAGAGGGTTGATTGACATGTGGGCAATTATCCATCAAAGGTCACAGGAGGACGATGTGCGAATTGTTAAAGTAGTGTACCGACGGACTGTGGAGTGGCGACAACACGGAAACATAGTGTCATCCTATAGCCGTCATCGAAGATGTCCGGTGTGTGGGGCAAATTTTGGATGCTCACACCTTTAAGCCACTCCATTCCAGCGTACACACCAAACGGCCCTTTTCAGGGCCAACCAGTTCTCTCGAAAGAACTTCTCATATTTGTCAAGTCATTTAACTTTAAGGGTTAAAGAGCACCATGGTCATATACCACAGTTCTCTTATGTTTACGTCCGTCAATCAATCTCAGTAGTTAAACTTAGAAATTTTTGCTCAGAATTTGAACTTAGAAAATTTTCGATCCATTTTAGGACTTAGTCATTTTTACTCAGAATTTGAACTTAGAAAATTTTCGATCCATTTTCGGACTTAGAAATTTTCAGGGGTATTCTTTCTTATTTCTTGCCCTAACCTAAAAACTTATAACTTTTACCCAGAAACCTACGAACTTAGTCATTTTTGAACAATTTTTCCAACTTTTTGCCCAGGAACCTACGGACTTAGTCATTTTTCAACGATTTCTGTTCCAGACTGCTCTACCACCCCCGGGCCAGGAGAGTACCCTGGAACACCGGTCTGTTCCAGGGTACTCTCCTTTACTACTAATGTCCAGTCGAAAAATACCCAACAAAGAAATTTATCGGATACGCTATTTACAATTGGAACTATTGAAAGCAACAGTCATACTTTATTTATGTCTCAGGTTTGTGTAACTTTTCATAGGCCAAACCAGTCGAATATTCATTTCGTGATGCCGTGTTGTTGACTTCCCATGTAAAGGGAAAAAAGCCTTAGCTTACATAATCCACAGCTGTCCATAGTGCTGAGAATTTATAAAGACTTAACCTATTACCAAACGGCAAATTATCGACTGTCCCAAATTGACACAGTTTGCAGACGATATATCAAAATTTAATGAAATTGTAAAATAATCTTCTGATAGGGCAGAAATCGTTGTGGGAAAAGGAGAAATTGCTCGTAAAGAGCAATTTCTCCTTTTCCCACAATGTTTTTCAAAGTCGTCTGCAACAAACTGGTAAATTGTGTTTATCTTTTAGTAATGGATCAAACATAAGGTTGTTTGATTCTTTGCCGTTTGAATGATTCCGATTATTGTATTCCTGTTTATCGTTTCAGATAAAAGAACACTGTGAGTGTGATATCCGGACATTCCGTACTTCCGAATACCCTGCCCATGTGGCCGACATTACCACAACGGCATATCGGCCTATCATTATACAGGTAAACCATTAACTATTAATTAACTATTTAGCTGTTACTTACGAGTGCATATCACAAAAATAGCATGCTGTTTCCGTATTTCTTCGCATAGAGTAGAGATTGGGGCTGGAAGAAGGCACACACCAGAAAAACACCACACGACGAAAGAAAATACCAGTTGTGTTATGTTTAAGAAGATGAAATGCATTGTTTATTTTTCTAGAATGTCCGTTTTATGTAACTATAATGAAAATACATATGAAAAATATTATTGGAAACAGGCAAGTATGATAACATTGATAGAATTACTCAAAACAGAACTGGATCATATCTATAGAATTTGGCTACATTTATTTATAAAGGGTTTTAGATACGTGATGAACTATATTATTCATTACACGTATAATTCCGTAAATTTTTACAAAACTTTCTTTTCTAAATAACTTTTTATATTATTGTAAACATTTTCGACAAAGATCTTTTTTTCTTTTGTCGTAATGTTTACATCGCAAAATTATTGTTAATTTGTATGAAGTGATTTTTTTCTCTCACTTATATACACATGGAATATTGAATGTTTTTCATAACCAGATGCTGTGAGATGTGACTCATACGATCACATGTTGATATGTTCATTTTGTACATAGATGGAAGGTGTTTCCTCTTTTCTTGTCTTGCCAATTGAACATCATAGGCAAACAAAAAAGTTAAACATTCTTATATGTGTGGCATGTTTGGCATATTGCCTTTTTTCCTCAATAGACTATATACATTGTATACACATTTAGTGAAAAGTCTACGTCTGGATTATTCAAACTTGTAAGCCATTCGTATTTTATTGGCATTGTTTTAAAGTACAAAGAATGGATTCAGAATTGAGATGTTCTTAACCATATTTTTATGACTATTCATGGAAATAGTTGTATGTAACTGTAACTACTGTCACATGTAATTATTGCCATATTCAATACCGGAGGAATAATCACATGTTATACAATTACTATCACTGCAGACGATAATCGAGGAGCACGGGTCCGTTTTCTGGATCAGTCCCAACAGTCTTGTGACTCGAGCCTCGGACCTCAATCAGCTGAAATACCGGGGCGAGCGGAACTTCTTTCTCTGGCAACCTCCAGCCGTGACGGGCCTCATCGCCTACACACACCCGAAAATGTTCGAATACCTGAAGGAATCCCGCTGTTGTTACCAATCGTCAGGCATGGTAGATGTATCGGCGATGGTGTTTTATCGATCGGAGGATACGTGGAATCATATCATGAAGCCGTGGCTGAAATGCGCGCTAACCGCCGCGTGCATTAGTCCGCCGAGATCTCGGTACGCCGGATGCTTTGAAATGCGAGCGCCCAAGACGACCGGTTGCCATAGATACGATCAGTCCGCGCTGACGATTGTCATGGAGAGGGTGTATTCGTTTAATGCGAAGGCGGACAAGTTTGTGATTCCGAGAATGACTCGACTTCAGGAGGAGTATGTTGAGTATTTCCCCGAGCAGCCATGGACATTTACGTCGCTGTTCTTTGTGTCCATAATGCCGTTCACTGTACTTGGTGCCTTTTATTTTCTGCTCAGACGACGACGTGGGCGAGGTGCTGTTCCAAAGAAAAATGACTACAGAAAACGATGATCCCAACCATCTTTTTTATCTTGTTGTGGTTTATTTTCGTTTTTCGTCATGTTTTCTGTTATATAGCTGTGACAGTGCACGAATCAATGTTTCCTGGGTAATCGACCAGTGTTATGCTAGGACATAGTGTATTGTCCTAGGACATAGTGTATTGTCCTAGGACATAGTGTATTGTCCTAGGACATAGTGTATTGTCCTAGGACATAGTGTATTGTCCTAGGACATAGTGTATTGTCCTAATTTAATAATCAAACTACAAGATTGAATGCTGTTTGGAATCGAACCTGGATCGCGCGCTTCAACGACCGGCCCTTTAAATGAACCTAGTACGAATAACGCCCCGATTTGTAAAGATGAATCTCAAAACATGGGCCGAGAGTTTTTGTAACTTGCAAAAATCTATTTCCTTAGGGTAGAGGCGTGGTTATCTTACGTTTATAAGGTTTTCATTGAATATCGATGGAAACTTTGTGAAGAAAAAGGGTATTGTTAATGACGGTTGATTTTTTCCATTTTTAAAAGTGTTTTGAATCGTAGTCTGCAGGGAAATGTAAATGGTTTGATGTGTAAACGGACACGTGTCTGTCTTGACCAAACAGGCTTTACATTATGTATTACCCATTTTATTTCATTCTCAATTAATGTTGGTGCATCGGGCTTTCTCTTGACATGACTATTAATAAATATGAGTTTAAATGATTTTGAAATATCAGACAACCTGTCATGTTCACCTCAAATTACTGTTTGAAAAGAGATAGAGCCCACCTGTAGTGTTTACTCTTTTTCTCTCATGATTTCCGCGTTCGTTCATATCTTTATCTTCCTGGGGCCCGTTTTACTAAACAGTTTACGCTTAAGATTTGCGTAAGTCTAAAACAACAAGTCCTTTTATTTCAATATTTGGCAAAGCAATATTGCAAAGTAACACATCATTGGAATCGTCTCTCCGAGACGCTTCCAATGACGTGTCACATTGCAATATTGTACTTTCATTGAAGATATTATCCATGTTAATAAATTATGACTTACGCAAACATTTTCCGTAAGTTGTTTAGTAAAACGGGCCCCTGTTCATTAGAAATGGCTCTTTACATCGCTTCAAATGTATTTCAGTTTGTTTATGCAATATTCGGCTCTTGAATGACTTGGGAAGACCCCATGCTTACATGTATCTCCCCATAATGGATAGGTCAAGCCGTGTGAACGAGTCGGCATCTAACAGAAATCTAGATCGCCATGTATATGGACGAGCATAGATCCATGGGGTAGTACAATATGAATGTTTGCCCTTCACAAACATGAAGGACTAAGACTAGTATTGTACAATTTAACGAGGTATTGATGAGCCGGACATTGTCTAATAACTGAAACCTTAAGCGTGATTACAAAGCCAAGATAAAACAAAAATGAAAATAGTTTATCATTGTATCACTACCATGCAAAGTGCCATTACGTTATTCTCTTATTTCACAGTGGGTGTTTTTTTCAAATGTCCTATTATGAAAAAAATGTTATTTTGGACAAGTGGGTCTATGGACATTAAATAACATGATCTCCTCCCACTAAGGTTCGAGTAACGGTGAAATTTGAGTATTTCTGATAGAAGTCTCCTAATTAACTTACAGAATGCCGGTGGTTCTGGTTCTGTGAGGCTTGACAGGCCATTAAGAACAATTATGCTTTGAGGCGTCCTCCAAAATTCATGAGCAATGCCATACAGTATAACTGAAATAATAGTGACTCGGTGAGAAATAGAGAATGGATGGTTGGTGTCGTGAATCGGAAATGTAATCGGGCAACGCTTAGGAATATTATCCGGTGAGCCGAAGGCGAAACGGATAATAATCCGAAGCCGAGCCCGATAACTTTTCCCATTCAAAGACACCAACTTTCTATTCTATTTATCCTGTTACCTTTACGTATTCTTTCAAACTAACAAGATGTATAGAAATCCAGAGAAAAAAGGAAAATATAAGTAGAGAGTGATGTAAAAATGACGTCATGGCGTTCTTATAACGTCATGATTCGTCACGTGCATGTGTTATATGGTTAGTGCCGGATATCACAAATGTTATACGGCACCTAGTTTTTAGTCCTTAAATGACACTGGTGACAGGATAAACAAAAATAAATCCTCTGGCAGATAACCTTATTTAATCAATTGCATAAGTACGTTAAAATAGTTACAAACTCAATCATTTGGAGTTTTGTATGACTGACAATATATGTTTGCTAACCATATACAATTACGTGTAATTAAGTTAACTGAATTCTTGGAAAAATATATATCAACTAATACTGTAATACCACCGACAAGTATGTGTTTGTGCTGACCATACTGAAGACAAACACCCTTCAGGGTAGATTATGAATACCAACCTTGAGATTAATCAGCACAAAACATTTATTGTCCCATCTGCACTGGTAAATAACCATTACTCGTCACAGAATAGTTAAAGATAAGAAATTTGCATTTTTATTCATTACAGTTTACAAGTTTGCATTTCACTTATATTTTTGAAGGAATTGTTACTTCAGCAAAGATATAAAACAAATATCGCTGCAATTTATACTTTGTCCAGTAAGGATACAATTAATGTTTTAATGGTCTGGGGTTACAGTTTACACAATTTTGTTTTTCTATAAGTTCAAATAGTATGTAAGTAATGTTTGACCATGTGAATCAGTGTATGATTGGTTACGACCTATTTATACAGATTTGCTCATTACGTGTTCTAGATCTGTATTATTTCTGTGTTCGATTTAAATGTACCACATACTCATACTCCATTCTTTTGAAAATAAAATTATTTCTTTGAACATTATCCTTCATTTTGATTCGTTGATGTTTTGACCCGAAAATAAAAAGAGTTCATGTTTTAAACCTTTATCAAACGCCAAATTTTCAACAGTCTCTAATTGAGAGAGTTTGCAGACGACTTTTCAAAATGTGATAAAATTGAAAAATAATCTTTTAATAGGGGTAGAAAACATTGTGCGAAAAATGCGAAATTGAGCAACTTCCCCCCTTTCCCACAATGTTTTCCAGGGTCGTCTGCAATGAACTGGTTATTGTTTGGTTATGTGTTAAAGGGATGGTTATGTTTTCATCTGAAACAAGATTAACCTTATACGAGCCTGCGAAAATAAGGAAATATATTAAAAAGTATTTGCATCAGTGTGCATGCATGTCAAACTGTCTTCTAGCTCTTTCCCAAGTGAACGTGGATTTGAACATGTGTAGCGTACATAAATTGAAAAGATTATGTCAAAAAGACAATATTTTCATGATGAGCAATTTATCATGGATAGCAATTATTCCAAATCTCATTCAGCATGTGGTGGTTTTTGGATGAATTGCGTCGCTTTGATTATTTCCTCTTTTGGATTTTTTTTTAACAGGGAAGAGAATATATTGAAATGAAGACAGTTAATTATTCGTTATACATGTTTTATCTGATATCTGGTTTCTGGACCACACGCCGTATATCGAACACATGTTCTCGAAACAAACCAACTTACATGTAACCCGTAGAATGCAAGGTAATTTTCTAAAATTTGTCTGTCGTTTGCTTTCTAAAACCTTAAATATCTGCTCAATTTCGATGAGGAAAGATACTCAGAGTAGCAAACATGTTAGATCACAGGCCAGCCGCCAATTTACTTGGCAGCTGACCTGGATCTAACCTGTTTGCATAAACATGGAGCCGTTTCCAGCACTATAAGGGTTAATTCATAGAAAGAAATATTTAAACGTTCAGAAGTAAGTGAAATGCACTTCATTTAATCTAAACTAGGAGAATGACAAACTATACATTAGCTGTTACCTCGACGTATGAGTCTCACAAAGATATTTGTTGAAATAAATTCATCACTACAAAGTGTAGTGATACATTTGCAGCATTTTGGTACCTTTTAAAGATATTACAGTCTAACCTGTGTTAGGCAGCCACCCTTTTAAGCAGCCAACCTGCCTTAAGCAACCACTACATAAAGTCCCATTGTTAGATTTATAGTGTACATCAATTTGTGTTTAGCAGCCAACCTGTCTTAAACAGCCTATTTACTCTGTCCAATAGGCTGGCCTCTTAACACAAGTTTGACTGTATTATGTTTAGTACAATGATTTGATGCATTTTGCAACCGATTCTTAATAAATGATGAAATAATAACGCTCGCCAAAGACAGGCTATTTACTGCACATCTTCACAAAATTGTGTCACTTACTGGACGTGGTGACAATATTTTGTCATCTATTGCATGTGGTCACGAAATTGTGTCATTTACCTCATGTGGTCACGAAATTGTATCATTTATTGCATTTGGTCACAAAGCTGTTTCATTTACTGCAAGTGGTCACGAAAATGTGTCATTTACTGCATGTGGTCACGAAACTGTGTCATTAACGCCACCTGGTGACAAAACCTAATCATCTACGGCGTGAGGTCTCGCTGGTTTCCGGAAGTTCGGGGATTTTTTGACAGAACTCGATCCGAGACCCTTGTGGTGTGTACACCGTCCTCTCTTCGTAACCTAGGCAACAGGGAGCGGGGCAAAACTGCACATCGCGTATGGACTTGATTCCACGCATACAGCAGATGAACTGAAATGGATAAAACATGTGCATGTAACAACAAACAACAAACGAAATCTTAAAACTTGTTCATTAATCTCTCATTGTTTAAAAAGATGAAGACAAATGCCGTGTCAGTTTGGAGATCAAATTATTTATTTTCAAACATTGGTTATGAGGTTAAAAGAAATAACCGGCTGCTAGTCCATTAAACAATTAATAAAAAAAACTCTAGTTAACCGTTGCATAAATACATCATATTTAAGTCGACAATTAAACCAATTGAATATCTATTAAACCATACTGCCCCTTTAGTTCCCCCCTAATCCCCTATAGGTGTTAAAATCGAGTCGACGAATCAAGAACACACCGAAACAATTGGAGACATCATGAAGGTGCATTCTAACAACAAAGTTTATTTCAACGTCAAAACGGCACGACAACGGGCGGGACTTAGACACATGCAGGGAAAGGGGCAACACTTTGCTCTAGAAGAGTTGTTTACCTTTTCTTTGCGATCATTTTAACGCCTACTTCTTTTAACCCATTACCAAACAATAACGGCATTTGACCAGTCTTTCAGACGACTATGGAAAAACATTGTGGGAAAAGGGGAAATTGCTTTTAACGAGCAATTAGTCCTTTTCCGACAATGTTTTCTGCCATACCAGAAGATTTTCATCACGTTTTGGAAGTCGTGTGCAAACTCTTTTAATTTGTGACAGTTGAAAAATTGGCGTTTGGTTAAGGGTTAAGATTGCTGCAAATACAAAGACTTCAATTGCAATTTCGAGACACTGGCAAGCCTGAGGCCGGTCAGCCAGGGCTCGATTCCCTATCGTGGCTAACTTGCTCGTCGTTGGTTGTCATTGAATGAGACATGTCCCCTTGTTATCATAGGGGTCTGAAGTTACCCTGGTAACACATGTAATACATCAAATGTGTGTTTAATTCATTTTTCATGATACCTAATAAACATACGGGACATAGCAAGCAAAGGGGTGTGAAGTCATTCTTAGGTCAGTACTATGTAAATTTCTATACAATAGTTTTAACTCTTGAATGGAAAATCCGACTACCACCCGTAGAAAGTTATCTGCTTCTACAACAATCAAACGAATATCTACACAAGTCTTTCAGATATCGAGAGAATAATGTTATTTTTTCTTTCAAATAAACACCCTTAAATGACAGTACTTTTCTTATAGAGATGACAACAAGGCTTCTTTTTCCAAAGTTGACTCGACTTTTGGGTCCCATTGACATAGCCACGTACGAGTGGTAGTCGGATTTTTCATTCAAGAGTCAAGACCCTTGTATAGTATATTACACAGTACTGAACCCAGGATATCTTCAAACCTCTATGCTTGCTATGTCCTCGTATATTTAATCTGGATCATGAAATAATGAACTAAACACAAATATTAGAAATCGTAACACTCCAATAGCAATCGAAGACAAAAGACTGTGGTCCTTGCCCCATGCAGGTGGTGTGGTGTTTAAGCACGGGCAAGGACCCAAGGCTTGCATATGCAAGCGCCTACCTGATCATCTGCAATTGTTGTTGTTATAACCAATGCAAGCGTTAGTATGACACAGATCGTCACGTGATTAGTTCCCATGATTCCTGAAAAGGAAAAGCACATTGGTAACAAGGAAATTTATGATTGGTAAAATACAATCCGGTATATGTACAAGTATTGAGGTAAATATTTGGATTATATTTTTAACTCTCTCTGATCACTGACCATCAAAGTACATTTAATATAATGAGCGAATGGAACAAAAACAGTGTTAAATAATGATCTAATGCAAAATAATCCGCCATTTTGAAACTCCTTTTGTCGGATTACATCGGTCGTGACCGGAACTATTCGGTGTTAATCATGTTCATTTCAGAAAAGCCTGTTTCTCGGGGCACAGGCTACGTACGCCAAATGATTTATTCCCTGGAAATCTAACCGAATGGAAGACCGGTGCTTTATGAGAGTGTACTAAAGTGCACCCAAAATAGGAGGAACAAATTACAACATGAAATGTCTGAGTTATACATGATAGTACTAAATTGTACCAATATAGGGGAAAACCGTATATTTTTACATGGAAGGCCTAAAGTTCTATGAATTATTAATAAACTGTGTCGTAAATAGTTGAAACGCCCATTCTTCAAACAATGATGGTCTATGTTTTGTCATAAAACACAGATCTTTGATGTTGTTAGAATGTATTTTATGAGATGATTTCAAAGCTCTACAGTGAAAAAGCGATCCCCAAAGCTATATTTACTTTACCAGGATCTATCGTGCCTTGCACGCACTATTCCATTGATGAGCCGACATCCAACGTGATGGTTAAGCAAATTATAACACGTCAGCGTTCTGCGGGAATTTTATTTACAGATGTCTTCGTACCATCGTTACAATTCTTAAAAATCATATCTGCTTCTTTAGAATAGATGTGATTCGATCTTGTCAATTAGACCTTTCTAACTAAGATGGCATAGGAAACTTAAACGTAAACTGATTTATGTTTACACCCTAATTGTGAGGCACATACATGTACATATTCTTATAGTTTTAGGCAGCAATTTTCTAGACTGGCGCCAAGCTATGCTTACATAATTGTACTTTTTTTACCCTGAACTAGAATGTTCTGCCGACATAATACACAGTATTTCTGGATACGCCTGTCAACTTTTTGACACGTTCCCTGCTGTCCAAGTTCACGCCTTTGGATTTGTTGGGAACTAAATAGAGTAATAAGGGGTGTCGGTTTGGATCAATTTTGTCCGCGAGTAACATGCATTCATTCAGAAATGGAAGTTTGTGTGATCCCACTGCTGTCATAAGATGATACTGATGTGCGTCTTTCAGATGCCCTGGAAACCTGCCCTCAATGAGACATCCCTGGTTATGCTGCAGAGCGAAGAATGGAAGCGCGCACCGTAGCAGCCCCTGCACCGGAACCACAACCAAAAGATCACAAAGTGCCTGACACCGACCAGGAAGAAGAACGCGTGAAGTCTCATGTAAGTGGTAGGTGTGGCGTGGCCGCTGAGGGCGATGACCAGGTGCAGGGTGAACTAGCAAACCCGTTTCGTCGTAGAGTCAGTCATAAGGCGTTCTCTGGTCTAATTGGTGAGATAAACCCAAGTTCTATATAGACGGTTCCTTACTAAATAGGTCCAGATTCTAAGAGAGTTAGGTGTTAGCAGTGACTCAAGTGTTGAAGATCATGTTTGAGACAAGCCGTATTTTGCTTTTCAATAAAGAAAAATCGGGTGCACTTAAACCTTCATATTCATTTCAAGCCCATTAAGCCACCCCAACAATTATTCCAAGTTCCTAATTCAGTTTACGAATTCTGTTTATGTTAAAAAGGTCTAATAGCAGCGACGATGAATGTTCGTTTAAAATAGCCAACATTAGTCAATTAAACCAAATAATTAATAATGGATCTTAGTACACCTGTCCAAACTTGAAATATACACCAGACGGAACGTCCTTTGTAATGTGAAGATTGATAAATAATTTCACGTAAAAGGATTACTACTTGCAAAAAGAATTATCCCCTTTTGCAAAAGTGTTTTTCCCCTCAAAGGTAGAATACCCATAACCTGTTATTTTCAAACTCTTTTGTTCGTCGGATAACTTCGGTCGTTTTCGGGATACTATTCGCAACGAGCAGTTTCCTTTTCCAACAATGATTTTTGTCCTTACAGAAGATTATTATTCATCACATTTCGAAATATCGTCTGCAAACTCTTTCAATTTTGGAAGGTCGGATATTTGGTGTTTGGTAAAGGGTTAAAGAAGGTCTGCCTCTTTCACTGATGGAACTACATTAACCTTACGCCAACGTAATTCGCCGGAAGAGGTATTTGTCTCCGCTGACATGCGCATTACGAAGGAAGCATGTCAGCAAAAACTGGTTTAATTTCCGTTTCGAAATTGAATCTGTCACTGATTCGTTTGAAAACTTGAATTTATGTCAAATCACATTAGTTGTAGCGTTATCAATAAATAACGTAGACCGACAAATCCCCCCCCCCCCAGCCAATAAAATAATCGACAAAGAAAAACGCCCCCAATATTGTCGGGAAACCTTTACGATAGAAGCTATTAAGCTATTAACCCTTTACCAAACAACAAACTTTTGACTGTCCCAAATTGAAAGAGTTTGCAGACGACATTTTAAAATGTGATGAAATTGAACAATATTCTTCAGAAAGAGCAGAAAACATTTTGGGAAAAGGAAAAATTGCTCGTTATGTTTTCTAAAGGCGTCTGCAATAAAGTGGTCAAATGACGTTATTGTTTGGGAAAGGGTTAAAGGCTCTACCCACGTGCATGTGTTTTTTAGAGGTCTGTATCATCTCGACTTGACAACTAGCATGGTTCCCATAATGTTACAACTTAATGTATTTCACCACTAATAGAGAAAAAGTCAGAATTTCAAAGTCAAATATTTAACAGAACAAACGCCGTTAAAAAATCAATGTTTATGACATAACGACTTTTTATGGATTGAAAGTTTATTTTCCCCCTTTCATTCATGTAATTAAATTAAATAAACAGATAATTGAGGGGAGATTTTACTATGGATTTAGTAACAGATTTCTTTGATATGCATTTCGTAAATATAAATTGGCGATGTGAATTCCTTTGAAATAATAACTACTTTCATGATTTACATTTCAAGCCGTTCTTTAACCAAGGCCAATACAAGTTTTCGATCAGGGGTGGAAACTTTAAGTCCAGAGAACCCGTCGTAGGAAACATGTTTACTTCGGAATACAGAAAATAAGAGAGGTTCTTATGTTTTAACTCACTAATTATGCAAATTAAGCAGACAGTGTTAAAATCCATTTTCTTTGAAAATTAATAACAAACCACGCTGTTAAACATTTCGGAAAGTACGTTGGTTGGTTAGACTTGGTTTACGCCGTTTTTAACCGTATTTCAGATCTGCGGTCTGTGCACTTGTAAATGCGCCTGGGTACCATTTTATTAAACAATGTAAGGAAAATACAAATTGATATTAAAATGAAAAGTACATGAATAAAATATGGCATATAATAATTTCAATCCATAAACATGTTATTTGATATAAAACATGAGTTTATAACGCTATTTGTTTTGTTAAATCTTTGACTTCGTTATTCTAAATTAGGGGCAGGCTACTTTAATCAGAATTAGACGTCCATTATGAAATTTGGCAAAGTAGCCATAGTTATTCCTTTTCGTGCATTTGTTGAAAAAGCATTCGATCATAAATGGAACTTTATCGTTGCATGCGTGAGTGTACGACAATGACTTAACCCTTTACCAAACGCCTGATTTTCGACTGTCCCAAACTGATAGAGTTTGCAGACGACATTTCAAAATGTGATGTAATTGAAAAATAAATCATTTAATAGGGCAGAAGACATTGTAGAAAAAGGACAGATTGCTCGTCAAGAACAATTCCTCCTTTCCCTACAATTTTTTCAAGAGTCGTCTGCAACAAACTGGTCAAATGTCGTAATTGTTTCGTAATGGGTTTACAAATGAGCCCACACTATTCTACTTCGGTCCATCTAAAATTAGTACACCAACTCCTTATCCAGGAACTTGCTGGGATCTAACCAGTGTCTGTCTCAAACCACCAATTGGTTTCCCCAATGAAACGAATTACCGCTGTGTTCATCCGTAGAAGGCAAATAATTGCTGATAAATTGAGAAGTGTTCATACCAAATAAAACGTTACTGACGAGTGAAATCTTTTTTAATCTTCACTTTTGGAGAAAATAAAAAAAATAATGACTGTCCCAAATTGAAAGAGTTTGCAGACGATATTTTAAGATGTAATGACATTGAAAACTTACCTTCTGATAAGGCAGAAATTATTGATGGAAACGGAGAAATTGCTCGTTAAGAGCAATTCCTCCTTTTCCCACAATGCTTTTGTAGGAGTCTGCTACAAATGGGTTGTAATAGTAATAGTGGGTTAAACTAATTCACCTAATTCCCACGTACGTTATCTCAAGGCTAGCAATTATAGAAAGATAAGATACAGGCGGTTATCGAGAACACATACATGGTTCAAGTTGGGCGTTTGAATGGTAATCTAGAATCTATATTTAATTATCTATTAATCTATACACGTATCCGAACCAAGTTATATCCATCAACAGATTACAATTCGATCGTTTCACAAAGGTTTATTTTCTTATGGCTTTTATGAATAGGGTTTGAAATCATTTTTGCAAAAAAAAAAGAATATGCTCACAAGGAACACGCTATATTCAAATCCCTTTAAATGGTGCATTCTATCACAAGTTATCGTAGAAAACAGAGCAATTAGCATCACTATTTCGTTTCTCATAATCTTATCAAGTATCAAGTAAAAGTATATGACAAACGGACAGACACGTTTCTATTTTTGGCTGAGATATCTCAACGGAGTCTGAATATGCAATACGTACATGTTTCGATATGATCCCTATTACCACGGGTTTAATACCTTGTCAACAATTTTTGAGAAACATTACGTCATTAAGGGCTGGCACGACGCTAGTGCTAGGACTCTTAACCCTTTCCCAAACAACACATATTTGACTGTCCCAAATTGAAAGAGTTTGCTGACGATACTTTAAAATGTGATGAAAATGAACAATATTCTTCAGAAAGAGCAGAAAACCTTGTGGGAAAAGGAAAAATTGCTCGTCACGAGCAATTTCTCCTTTTCCCACAATGTTTTCTTAAGTCGTCTGCAACAAAGTCGTCAAATGTCGTTATTGTTTAGGAAAGGGTTAAATGTCTTGTCACGGAATACTCCAGCTGAACTGGCGGCTCGAACCCAGGACCCCCGATTATACAAGTCCAACACCTTACCCACGAGGCTACGTAGAACCATTTCCAGTATGTTTTGATGTACTGTTAAAGGTAAGTAACAGCTCGGATTATCCGAGTAAACGATGCCGTTGATTTTTATATTCTAGTCGGTTTGTTAGATGTTTGTATATGGAAAGTTGAGTTGCATGTTCAGAATTCATCATTGAGTTCGTGTCCAGTGTGTGAGTTACATATTAACATAGATACAATGTATGTAATATTTAGATCAATTTGTCAAATTTCATTTTGGTCAGAAACAATAGCTACGGCAGACGACAAAATTGGTACGAAAAAACGATTTGATATTTGTAAATGTGGGTAAACGTTTTTGCGTAAAAATGTAAAGTTATGGAGGAATTTATTCCTTCTGTCGTATTGGTTTATAATGACTTCTGCAGCAGATGTGTAACATTGAGGTAATCAGAGACATAAATAACGTTATCTATGTCTCTGAGGTAATACACCCTTTTGCAATAACTAATGTACTTGTTACATCATCTGACATGACCTATTTTTGCATTTTTGTAATTATCTGTGAGGATTTTTTGGCAATACTATGTTTAAAGAAGTGCAGTGTAATGGAGAAAAGCCTGAACCAAGTGAGTTGTTTGCAATAGTTCGACCGATCAAATCTAAAACATATAGCAGACGTCAACGATTCCTTATGACAAGTTAATGCTTTGTTTAACCCTTATAGTGCTGGAATTGACTTCGTGCCTATGTAAACAGGTTAAATCCAGGCAAGCCGCTAAGTTAATTGGCGGTTGGCACGTGATCTAATCTGTTTGCTACTCTGAGTATCTTTCCTCAACAAAATTAAGCAGATATTCCAGGTTTTGGAGAACAGACGACACAAAAATATTTTCTTAGAAAATACCGAGCATTCTAAGGTTAAGGTGCGAATAATCAACAATATTCAAGTTCAAAATTCATGATAAGCCTTAAATCAGTTATCAAAATGACAGAAAGAGATTCCTATTTAAACATCCACTTACCTCCAAGCGTTATATCCAATCGCTGTAATAGTAAAATCTCCTTTATATGATTCCAGCGATTCTGCGGGACATCCAGGCGTCTATTCAATCGGCCTTATCAACTTGATATGTATCGGAGATCCGCTAGCATCCCGTCCCATGTAATCTACAGTGCGTAATCGATACAAAATCAGGGCTTTGAACAGATGCAAAACTCACTCGGTGTCGAAATGCAAACTTTTGCTAGTTTCTTTTCTTTGCTTTTGAATATACGAGACTATTCATTTTTTTTTTAATAAGCCTTTCTTTAACCCTTTCCAAAACAAAATTTGTTCGACTGTCCCAAATTGAAAGAGTTTGCATTTCAAAATGTGATGAAATTGGAAAATTATCTCCTGATAGGATAGAACAGAAAACATTGTGGGAAAAGGAGAAATTGCTCGTCACGAGCAATTTCTCCTTTTCCCACAATGTTTTCTAAAGTCGTCTGCAACAAAGTGGTCAAATGTCGTTATTGTTTGGGAAAGGGTTAAGAGGTAATTTAGAAGTTGAAATTGATTTTTTTAAAAGTACACAACAGCTGTACTGTAAATATATGATACGCACTTGGAGAATAGTTATTGGAAGTAAAATTACAATGTAGATCATAATAGATTGTTTTCCTTCTTAGAGATATTCGGATTTTTTATACACTAATAGTTGTGTGTTTTTAATTGACCCATGAGTTTGTAATTTTTCATTGACTTTCAACTCACAACCGAACAGAATACTTAAATGTGCTTTTTTAGTGAGCTATATGTAATGGTTAATACAATTTGGTCTTGAAACAACCTCGATTTTGGATATTTTCCCCTAGATATGGACAAAAATATCTTGGTTGGTTTTTGGAACAAGATTATATATTGGTTCCCTGCTATTATCTTAAGATATATAAATCTTGGCATGTTCTCTCTCCTCTGCAATTAACACGAATCATGTACGAGACAGGGTACCAATTATTTCTAACACGACATCGCGTTGTGGTCCCTTTTCGCTGAAATGAAGACGAATTTAGCCTGGGGCCTGGTCCGTGCCTATACCCTGTACTAGCACTGCGGGTATGCATGGGCCGCGAACCCAGGCTTATACGATTTGGATAAAATTGGAACCCTCCGGAACAGTCCGACGATAGATCAGTGTGGAACATTCATTTACATCACCCATATACTCGTTTTATGCATCTGACACAGACGGCAGAGGTCTTTGTGACAAAGTGTAAATTTGCTTATAATGAGCGATTTATCTTCCTGCCACCAAAGCTTCTGTTTATATCAGTTCAGATATTAGATTGTGATCGTCTGATAAAAGAACTTGTGTTGGCTAAGGAATCCATAGATACAGTGCCGTTGTTTTAGTGTTAGAAGTATACTCTTGAAATCCCATAGTCCAATTTCCTTTTTAAACGTATTATCTAAAAGATTGAGGATTTAATATTTTTCAAGTAAAATATCTTCTGCGGATAAAATGACGTCTATAGATACACATAAAACTAGATTATTGAAACACTTACCATACCCTTTCGTATTCGTGATGTGCAAATATCAGGCATTTATGGTGCAGATATAGTAAAATGTCTTAAGACCAAATTTTTAAAACTTGTTCAGCAAGAAACGATTTCTGCAATTTATCCAACGTAGAACAATTTTCCTAGTGTCTTATGAAAAACATATAGAAAACTAAGAGAACCGGTGACTTCAAAATGCGAGTAAAAAGTATCTGGAGAATCCGGGTATCGAAAATGCGAGAAAAAAAGTATCTGGAGAATCCGGGTATCGATCCCGGTACCTCTCACATGCTAAGCGAGCGCTCTACCACTTGAGCTAATTCCCCTTCCTATACGAAAAGGGACCCTCTAAAGTATATAAAAACAAAGTACGGCTTGTGGCAAACGTATTCCATTTCGTACGCAATTATTTACGAATGAAATTTGTAAAACATTATTTCAGATATTATCATTTGTTTCATCTTCAGATTTGAATCACTTCATTAACATCCATAGATATAAAATTATAATTTTAATGATGGTATAATGTAGGTGTTCTTTCGCCCGAAGTTCTTCGTTTAATCGCACAATTAATGGGGTTATATCATAAAGGTTGACAAACTTCGAGTCCGATTGATCAGAAACATTCACCTGGATAATCGGGGTGAAAGATCTGTAATCTGCGTAAGTAACTTGTGATTACTTTATGATGTCTGGTTTGATAACTATTTTTATCGATTATTTATCTAAACATTTAAAACATCTCTGTTCATTTTCATTTGCTTTTATTACTGTGTCCGTGTGACTTCTTAGTCGTATGGTAGCAGCACACAGTTTATTGGGTCCTTTCTTCTCCGGTCCGACAACCAATCTTCTTCGAAACCAATATCACCCTTCACAATCAATCTGAAATGACAGGAAACGTTTTGCTGTGTTCATGTGTTCTAAGGTAACACGAAAATGGCAAAAAACAATAGTTACAATGGCATTTATAGAAATCTGCATGATATTGCGGAAAATAGTTTGGCCGCGAAAACTGATGTCAAATATACCATTTTAGCCTTCGCCCAAAAGGTCGCAAACAGAACAACTTGAGAGATGGCCCACCATTTGTTTGCTATTCTTGCACGCAAAACACCATGCAAGCCATGAATGCATTCAAAAGTACCTGCTTACCTGCTACTTTTTTCACAATATTTCAAAGTGTAAGCCCTACATCAATTTCACTGTAAACTTACCGACAGAAACCATTTACACTCCACATTGACAATCCTGGGAATAAACATTGGGCATGGAGGAGAAAGGTCGTGACCTTATAGTTTCGAATTAGCTAAATGGTATCTTTTTACAATATCATGCTCTTTTGGGATACATCAGGTACCATTGCCTTCAAATATGATGTTGAATCTTACCCTTTCCCACTATTTCTATTTTTGGCCATGGCCAATTCGCATATTTCTGTAGGGAACTGTTGCATGCTACCTATCAAGTTTAGATATGACACAGGTTTCGGATAGGAAATGTATTCGGATATGAAAACTGGGATTACAGATGCTTATTTGAGCATATATTTAAAACTCACAGATACACTTCAAAGGTTTGGACAAAAAGCCCACATTCCCGCCACCCTTGTTCGAAATGGTGACAAGTTTATAATAGGCTGTTGTAATCGTATAAAGACATTGTGAAGTAAACATTTTGACACCAAGATTATATTGCACCTAGGTGACCTTGTTATTCATTTATTGGTCCAAAAATGGCGCTAGTGACAGGATATATACAGATCTTTTTTTGTTTATCATCGAGCAGATCAGAGACAAAAGATAGAAATGGTGTCATTATGCCAAAAAGGGTTGACATACTGCCATCGACTTGGTCTGAAGATGAGTCAGATACTTGTACATACAACACAGTCCAAGGTAATATTCTCAACATTTATTGTCATGAATACCCTTATCTCTAAATTATACACTTGCTTGCATCTTATTACTTATGACTGACCAGACGATTTAACTTATTTGATAACATCGATTGTGAAGGAAGCTTAAAGCTTGTTCAAAGCCACTCTTGATGACTACTTCCTAGATACTAAATCAGTATTCACGCCAATTTGTGGGTTAGTCCTGGAAATTTTCTCTGGTCTGTGACCGATAGTTTTCCCAGAGGAACAGTAAAGTTTCAAGTTAGCAGACCCTTAGAATTGTTAGAATTTTCAGAAAGTTTACCATGATTTATCCTTTCTAGTCTCTTTGTTCAGAAAAGCATCATAATCACTTAATAAAGTTTTCGAGTCTGACATGTGTTTCAAAATGTTGGACTTTAATGCACATGAGACAAAAGTGCTAATACCATGCTTATGAGTTTTTCTAGGCCTATGTCCTGTTCAGATTTTGCAGGATTAGTTTGTCTAGATAGTTGCTGGTCCTGTTGACTAGTTAATTTAACCCTTTCCCAAACAACAAATTCTTGACTGTTCCAAATTGAAAGAGTTTGCAGACGACATTTCAAAATGTGATGAAATTGGAAAATAATTTTCTGATAGGCCAAAAAACCTTGTGGGAAAAGGAGAAGTTGCTCGTCACGAGCAATTTCTCCTTTTCCCACAATGTTTTCTAAATTTGTCTGCAACAAAGTCGTCAAATGTCGTTATTGTTTTGGAAAGGGTTAAGGTAGGATATCCATAATCCACCATTTTGAAACCACTTCTTTCATTAGATTACTTCAGCATTCTCTGTATACATCGGTTTGGGCCAGAACTATTTGGTGTAGAACCCTAGATAGGAATTTGCTCGACTGACTAACATATTTAAAGTGTGTATACAGAGAAATGATATGTATTATAATCGAAAAGTGTGACATGGTTTTAGAGATCAAATGCATATAAACTGTACATATTTAGATAAATTAACATTTCCATAATAACTTATGCTTTCAGTAGCTACTTTTAATTGTATATCAAACAACAATACAAAACCTGTATTGTTTCAAAGTGTTTTAATGACCTTTTATTTGACTATCAAATTTTCTCTTTTGTGAACAAGCACTTTAAAGATTGTCTCAAAATGATTTAAATGAGTTTGTTTTCTCTCTGTTTTTCTAGATGGCTATGACTCTTCATGAACCTAAAGACATACAGAGATGTGAACTGTCTACCTCATCAAAACTCCTGGAATCTGACTCTGTAAGACATCCATACAAGTTTTCCGTTCCCTCGCCGTACAAAAACCCGGGTCCCAGGCGCCATGGCTATTCTCAGACTATATATGATGGAGGTATGATAATATGTATAATATTGTAGAAAGAAGATTTTGCTGTTATGAGTAAAATATTGTGAAAACTTACGTTTCACAATATAAGATATTTTCCGAGATCTTGAACTCATATAACCTCTTATTCATTTGATAGTCAAATTTTCTTTTCTCAAAAACATCATTGCTACGTTCAGACTATTATTGGCATATTTATGGTGTAAAATATGCTCTGAACAATTTTGCTTACATGAGCAAGCTCTCCTTCTAAAGTGATATATTTAAAAAAAACTGAGGTAAATTTCACCACCTGTAAAAATAAAACTAGAGAGAAACTGTGAGTCTCATAGATTTTTAATGAAGCTTAAATGGCATAATGATGAATATTGACTGAGAGCAGATGCAATGTTTTTTTTTACTTACTTGCTAAGTTAAAACCATATAATCCCTAGATGTAAATTAATGTTGGAAGACAACAGTTGAAAATACGCATGATGTACGTTTAATCTGTACGATCATCAAAAAGTATATGCGACTTATAGTCGAGTCGACGCTGAATTCCCCTATTCTAAGATCAAAGTAGGGGATGTGACTTATAGGTAAGGGCGACTTAAAGTAAAGTATATACGGTAAGTGTTAAGGTAATCTTTAGTATCATCTTTACAAATGGATTCTAATATTGTTTTACAAACTAAGTAGAGATTAATCATGAAAATCCATATGACTTGTAATGCCCTTTTGTTCGGGTAACGCCGTTTGATAAAATTTAGTTGGTTATTCATTAAATAACAGTTGTAACAACATGTGTTTCTGTAGAATGAATGGCGAATACGGAAACACCAAAAAAGTCTTGTGAAAGTGAATTAGTGTCAAGTTAAGTTTGTTGAACAATACATAACTGAATAATTGAAGGATTGTACTCCATATAAAGAAACAAATAGATATAATATGACTGTTTATTGAGACCACAAAAATTGTTGTCTGTTTCAGGTCCATTACCGAGGGGAGGAACAACACCTTTGAAGTACAGGACTTATCAACCAAAAGATTCATGGAGCAAGAAGAGGGCATTATTCGGACAAAATGATTATATAGGTCAGTCAAAAAAAATCCTTGTTAGTTTGTTTTGTTAGTTTTAGCACCACATATTTACTCTTCAGTTATAAGTCCATCACGCTCTTGTTCGGTATTTATGTTTCAATCAAATGATACCATACCTGAGATAAGGGGTGATAATAATATACGTGGTTATCTACCCTTCATTGTTTTTTGTCTATATAACCTGTTAACATTATTTGAACTGGGCCATATACTGCGTTGGACCTATACATGTATGTTGTGATGCCTGGAATATATTCAATGATTGATGAACTTAACTTAAGTGCTATTGTAAGAGCTTCAGACTCATTTTAGAAAAGGCAGGATGTGTTAAAATAAATCATTTACAAGCACTATTAATTTTTGCCTAAAACAATTTATGTTCTGGCCTTTATTTTTGAAAGTCCTTGTATTAGAAAAAAACTTAAATTTTGTACAGGGTTTAAGTAATGTATGTTAATGGATGTCATTAAATCTAATTCTTAACTTGTGTTTATGTTCTTTTCACGCTGTACATAAAAAGAAGACTTGCTTTGAGATGAATTTTCAGTGAATTTCTTTTTATCAGGAATTATTGTTGATTCAATTTAATCCAAACTCATCCCGCAAATCACTCTTTAAGAAATAGAAAACTTTCACAGTTACAAGCCTATATAAAGATCAAATAAGTCATATTGAACAGTAAATGAAAGATAATAATCCTTTTGTTGAGGCTTGCGCTGTTGATCACCAGTGAAGCCATTTTAGACAAAAAAAAGATGGAAGTGGCACCAAAATGATTGGTATTGGCCCAAGCCATGGTTCAGACATTTACTGAAATAAACCACAATGTTTTATATGTATCATGTATCATGGACCCACCAAAAATCGATATCGAATCAATCACAGATCTATCACCTGGATGAGTAAACTTTGCCAAATTTACGTTCCCTCCTTGGAAGACAAGTGTGGCCAGTAAACCTTTCCCAAACAACAAATTTTCGACTGTTCCAAATTGAAAGAGTTTGCAGACGACATTTCAAAATGTGATGAAATTGAACAATATTCTTCAGAAAGAGCAGAAAACATTGTGGGAAAAGGAGAAATTGCTCGTTACGAGCAATTTCTCCTTTTCCCACAATGTTTTCTAAAGTCGTCTGCAACAAAGTGGTCAAATGTTGTTATTGTGTGGGAAAGAGTTAATAGAGAATAGATGATTGGTGTCGGGAAGATAAGTGTGGCCATTAATAGAAGAAGAACATTTTATTTCAACTGAAGCATATACAGCTCATGGTTGATAAAGTATATAACAATAAATTCATCTTCGCATACAATTGTAGGAATGGTTAACATACATACGCACACACACACACACACACATCCCCCCCCCCCACACATACACCCACCCACGCACACCCATACATACGCTCACACATACACACAACAATTATTAATGTATTTAGGTGGAAAATGTCTTAAAGAAAGTTTCAAATGTTTATTCATATACATCTATGCATATATACTTATATACAAATGCATACATGCAAATATACAAACATATATCACCTTAGAACTTTAATTAACTAGTTAGAAAAATACCGTGATGAAAGCTAACTATCATCTAACTTTAGTTGTCTCCGGTTAAAAGCTTTAATACAATATGAAGCAAGTCTGTACTGATCATTTTTCTTGTCTGATTTCAAAAGCTGAATAAATTTAAACATGCAAGGTCGATTGATATAGTACTCAGGTATCTGATGCTTTCTTATGTCATTGTAAAACGGACAAATCATTATAAGAGAATAGATGGTTGGTGTCGTGAATTGGACATGTTATCAGGCACGGTGTAGGAATATTATCCGGTGAGCTGATGGCAGATTGGATAATAATCTGAAGCCGAGCCCGATAACATTTCCTATTTGAATACACCAACCATCTATTCTTTTTATCCTGTTACCTAAATAGATTCAAATAAACAAAAAAGGAATAAAGCAACCGAAAACAGTAAAATCAATTCTGACAGGTGCGTGTAGTGATCACATGATCTAGTGACGTATATCAGAAATGTTATACGGCACCCTTTTAATGGTCCCTACATTGCCCTGGTGACAGGATAAAACAGTCAGTGATGCTTTTTTCTCAGAATGATTAAAAGCATACTAGCGCTCAGAAAAACTGCAAAACTGGGTAATATGAGTTGTAAAAGATGATAGAATATGTTGAAACATAGCGAAAAACTTCACAATCATGACAATATCATACTGGCACCATTTATTATCTATTTTTTCAAAAGTGCCAATTTCACAAATGATGTACCCAACAATTTTAACTTCATTGGTTACAATGGAGTAGCATCTAAAATAGCAAGAAGTGCTCGGATTAATGATTTAGAAAAATCATGTGAAACACATGAAAATACTGTCATCTTTCCAATATTAACAATATGAAAACATTCAAAATGGAGAACTTCTTGGGTTTTATTGGTTCCCAACATGTCTAGGCTGACCATGTTATCATACTCATTGTTAACAAACCATATATTATTTAATCTGTTAAAAGCATCATGTGAACCGGTTTCAGTCTCAATTCCTCTGTAAACGCGAATTTAAAGTACTTTTAAGTTAATTTTCAATTATTCTAGGACTTTTACAATTTAAGTTGAAATGAGCACAGGTATGGCTTTAAAGTTAACCTTATCAAGGATCTCTGCTGACTAAACATTAATGCATGTTTTACCCTTACAGATATATTAGGAGATGGGACACTTCATCCTGTTGATCTCATCAACGCTCCGTCCTGGCTGAAAGGTTTCCGTGGTAACGAGTTGCAGCGCCTCAGTCGGAGATTGAACTTTGAAGGACCGAAGCTGAGACAGCTCTATCCGCAACAGTACCATAACATACTGAAACGTCTAGACTATCTGTACAAGAAATACAACAAGAAACGAGGGAAAAAACATTAGAGTAAACGATAGATGTTAGCCTTTAGTCAACACACTTTACGATCATCAAGTTATCTAGACTATCTCTACAAGAAATACAACAACGTGTGCGGGAAAAAGCATAAGTGAACAATAGATGTAAGCCTTTAACCCAGTACCATTACAAAACCAGAACCACATTTTACCACTTTGTTGCAGACAACCCTGGAAAACACTGTGGGAAATGAGCAAATATTCCTTTTTCCACAATGTTTTCTATTCCATCAGAAGACTATTTTTCAATTGCATCCCATTATGAAATGTCGTCTGAAAACTCTTTCAATTTGGGATAGTAGAAAATTTGGCATTTGGTAAAGGGTTAAATAGCACATTTTATGATCATCAAGTTAAGACCCATTCTGTTGTATTGGACTTTGTGATGAGTCCAAATTCAAAAACCCAGAAACAACAAAGATTGATTAGTGAAACTATGAATAAGAGAAGTTTAACCTTTACCTTGCAAGGAGAGATTGTTGTTACAATAGGCAAACTGCTTGTTTTGAGCCATAAGGAATTTTCTTACTTTTTATACCAAGTTTCTCAAAATATTTGATATTTGTGCCTTTCAATTCTTGAAATTCACAAAACTGTATTATGAAGGCTAGGTTAAACTCTGAATTATACAAATTCATCTTTCAATATTAACTCCCTGAAATATTGGTTTTTATGACTAGTCCAACTTGAATACAACAGGCTGTCAGCAGATTGCATTTGTTTAGTACCCAAAATATGATTACATTGTGAAATTAGGAAGAGCAATGTTTCACAAAGAAGAATTGTTTGGTTCAAGCAATGTCTGCTTTTCAAAAGCACTTACTTCAGACTTGTGCTGAAACTTTGTCTTATTAGATAACGCTTCTACAAATCATGTTCCATTGTTTGCAGGAGGGCTTTTCCCCAAACAGAGCCATTAAAGATAATTCCAATGTGTATTTGTGTTTTGGAGGTTTATGTAATCTTCAATTGGCTAATGAATTATGAATATTCATTTTGGGGCATTTTGCTGACTGCTCAATTTAATAAGAGCTGTTTCATACTTCTGGCTCAGCTTGAATTCTTTTTTAAAGGTACTATCTCACATATTGTGTTCTGTTAGAGATAAACAATAAAAATGTGACTTTAACATATGATTAGATTTGATTTCTTTATGTCAAAGATGCTGAAAACATATATTTGCAGCAGATCTCAACAGTGTATCATGTTACTTTACTCATCCAAATTGAGAGCTTTACTCATCCAAATTGAGAGCTTTACTCATCCAAATTGAGAGCTTTACTCATCCAAAATGAGAGCATCAGTCTGCAGACAACAACAATTCAATATACTTAGGATATTTATTTAGAATTATGTTATAGAAAACTTTGGGACAAGCTTGTCTTGTTTTGACAGTTAGAACCTTTCTACTTATTTACCTTTTAAAAACATTTGAACTGATCCTATGAACAACAATTTTATAAATGTTTGATTGAAAGACAATTATCAAATTCATACACTGTCGTTCTTTTGAAATTTTGCACACAAACGATAATAAATTCTCATTTAGCCACAGTAAATTTGTTATAATCATGATTTCTTTACTTGTGGCATAAATGATAATTGACAACGGTATGAAATTAAAATCTACTCTTGTTCTCAATTTAGACTAGTCTGGAAATGCTTCATTATTTTAATGTTTCATGCCACTTTTAACAATATTTCCATCAATTCGTAGTGGTCATATCCCAAAGTTTATCCATTAATGCCTTAACCATAAAAACAAGGTTATATTTAGTAAATATATTTTGGGGGACAGTGGTACAGTGGTAGACTGTTGTCTTCTGGTGACGAGGGTCATGGGTTTGATTCTCTTCAACCAAGTGAAAATGCTGGGAGTAACTCACACATTGGCTGGAGTACTGGTCTGGTATCAAGGAATTATTCGAGAGTGCGTTTAATAGCCTTCAAGCTTCCATCACAATTGATGTAAAACATAAAAAATAAAGCTAAAACTATAAATATAATTGTTTTGTCACAATAGCTTTTGACCCCTCTGTTGCATTCAAAGACGAAGAGGTCTGCTTGGCACAGTGGTTAAGGTCGTGGTTCCTGAACTAAAGGACATTGGGTTGAAGCCCAATAAGTACCTCTAGTTTCGTTTGAGTGTCCCTTTGCAAGACATTTCATAGCCCTTACATAGTACTGGTGAATCCAAGCAGAATAGCACAAGAGTAACTCATGAATGCGATTCGTTAAAAGTAGAATGCTGTTTTATCAGGCTCCAATGAAAATGTAATTTCCTTATATATTCTTCTAAATAATGGTAAGGGTATTGCAAACTTATAGGCAAAACCTGATAGAAACGTAAACATATATTTTCTTAAAGTAATTTATTCTTTTGTCACAGTGGGATTTTTCTTTCGACTTTGATAGAACCCCTTGTGACAAAAGTAGAATTTGCTCATCTTGAGTTTTGACTGTCCCAATTTGAAAGATTTTCCAGACATTTTGAAATGTCATGAACTGGAAAAATGGCCTTCTGATAGGGCAGAAAACATTTTAGGAAAGGAGAAAAAGCTCTTTATCAAATGTCGTTATTTTTTGGTAATGGGTTTAGACAAATAAATCAAAACAAAAGAGTGTGATACCTAACAAAGTTTCAACACAATATAGATAATAACTATTATGTCATGGATAAAAAGACGAATTAGTCTTTCGCTCGTATGGTAGTACAAGGAAAATCGTTCTTTGTTAAAGAAAATGTGTTTGGACGGTTGCCATCTGGATAAGAGTTTAAAAAGGGAATACAGCAGAGGACTTGAACTATGTTCATTGTTGATAAGCGCCTTCTAGTTGCACCCCTATCTGTATACATGCACATAGTCACAAGTCTTTGTAACATCTATTTGAATTTGTTAAAATGTTTATGATGCACAAACACCTTAACTCCGTATTACAGTGCACTTCATCCCTTACAACCATGGACATGAATAACATTTATTCTTTGTCTCTGGAAACTGAATAAACGCTTGTGAGTAAGGAATAAATTGCTTTTTTCACAATATTAACAGAACAGAACAGACTTTTAATTAGACTTTTACAAAGTACATCATTTACAACACATATAAAGTACAATTTGATGTCAACGTGACAAACATATACTGATAGTTACTGATAGTTACAAGAAGTTGTTGAAACAAAATAAAGAAAACATTGATTTTGTTATCTTTGGATGAAAAAAAAAATTGTTTATTTAGCATTGATTCTACCCGTATGTATATTGAAAAAATGTTAAATACTTTTTCGTCTGCTGTTTCTTGAAAATTGGACTGAAGAAATGGCACAAACACTAAATAATTTAACTCAAATAATCAAATTTCATGTAAACTTGATAACTCTTTCTGTGCGACAGTCGCCTTGAGTATTTGGATGATAAATACTTTATCAATCGCCTTGAGTATTTAGATGACAAAAACCATTTAAGTGCACCAACGCCTTGAGTATGTAGATGACAACCACCATTTAAGTGCACCAACGCCTTGAGTATGTAGATGACAACCACCCTTTAAGTACACCAACGCCTTGAGTATGTAGATGACAGCCACCATTTAAGTACACCAACGCCTTGAGTATGTAGATGACAACCACCATTTAAGTGCACCAACGCCTTGAGTATGTAGATGACAGCCACCATTTAAGTACACCAACGCCTTGAGTATGTAGATGACAACCACCCTTTAAGTGCACCAACGCCTTGAGTATGTAGATGACAACCACCATTTAAGTGCACCAACGCCTTGAGTATGTAGATGACAACCACCATTTAAGTACACCAACGCCTTGAGTATGTAGATGACAGCCACCATTTAAGTACACCAACGCATTGAATATGTAGATGACAGCCACCATTTAAGTGCACCAAAACCTTGAGTATGTAGATGACAACCACCATTTAAGTCCACTAAAACCTTGAGTATTTAGATGACAACCACCACTTGAGTGCGCCAATGCCTTGAGTAGGTAGATGACAACCACCATTTAAGTACACCAACGCCTTGATTATTTAGATGAAACCACCTTTTAAGTGCACTAAAACCTTGAATATTTAAATGACAACCTCCATTTAAGTACACCAACGCCTTGAGTATGTAGATGACAACCACCATTTAAGTGCACCAACGCCTTGAGTATGTAGATGACAACCACCCTTTAAGTGCACCAAAACCTTGAGTATTTAAATGACAACCTCCATTTAAGTGCACCAACGCCTTGAGTATGTAGATGACAACAACCATTTAAGTACACCAACGCCTTGAGTATTTAAATGACAACCACCATTTAAGTGCACAAACGCCTTGAGTATTTAAATGACAATCACCATTTAAGTGCACAAACCGGCTTGAGTATTTAGATGACAACCACCCTTTAAGTGCACCAAAACCTTGAATATTTATATTACAGCCACCCTTTAAATGCATCAATCGCCTTGAGTATTTAGTTGACAACCACCCTTTAAGTGCACAAATCGCCTTGAATATGAAGATGCCAACCACCCTTTAAGTGCACAAATCGCCTTGAGTATTAAGATGACAACCACCCTTTAAGTGCACAAATCGCCTTGAGTATTAAGATGACAACCACCCTTTAAGTGCACGAATCGCCTTGAATATTAAAATGACAACCACCATTTAAGTGCACCAACCGGCTTGAGTATTCAGATGACAACCACCCTTTAAGTGCACCAAAACCTTGAGTATTTATATTACAGCCATCCGTTAAGTGCACCAAAACCTTGAGTATTAAGATGACAAACACCATTTAGGTGCATCAACGTCTTCAGTATTAAGATGACAAACACCATTTAAGTGCACCAACGCCTTGATTATTGAGATGACATCCATCCTTGAAATGCACCAATCGCCTTGATTATGAGGATGACAACCATCCCTTAATGCACCAACGCCTTGAGTATTTAGATGACAACCATCCTTTAGGTGTACCAATCGCCTTGATTATTAAGGTGACAACCACCCTTTAAATGCACTAATCGCCTTGATAATTCAGGTGACAACCACCCTTTAAGTGCACCAATCGCCTTGAGTATTTAGTTGACAACCACCCTTTAAATGCACCAATAGCTTTGAATAGTTAGTTGACAACCACCCTTTAAGCGTACAAATCGCCTTGAGTATTTAGATGACAACCACCTTTTAAGTGCACAAATCCCCTTGAGTATTTTGTTGACAACCACCCTTTAAGGGCACCAAAACCTTGAATATATAGATGACAACCACCCTTTAAGTGCACCAAAACCTTGAGTATTTAGAAGACAAACACCATTATAGTGCACCAAAACCTTGAGTATTTAGAAGACAACCACCATTTAAGTGCACCAACCGGCTTGAGTATTTAGATGACAACCATCCTTTAAGTGCACCAAAACCTTGAGTATTTAGATGACAACCACCCTTTAAGTGCACCAAAACCTTGAGTATTTAGATGACAACCATCCTTTAAGTGCGCCAACCGGCTTGAGTATTAAATGAAAACCACCCTTAAAGTGCATCAACCGGCTTGAGTATTTAGATGACAACCACCTATTAAGTGTATCAATAGCATTGAGAATTTAGATGACACACCTTTTCTTTAAGTGTATCATTTGCCTTGAGTATATATATGACAAACACTTCCTTTAACCATTTACCAAACGCCACGTTTTTGACTGTCCCAAATTAAAGGAGATTGCAGACGACATTTCAAAATGGGATGGAATTGAAAAAAAATTCTTATAAGGAAGAAGACATTATAGGGAAAGGAGGGATTGCTCGTTAAGAGGAATTTCTCCTTTTCCCGGCATGATTTCCAGAGTAGTGTGCAACAAACTGGTGCAATGTCGTTATTGTTTAGTAATGGGTTAAACTGAGTGTTGGTCATCTAAATACAGATTACTGGTGTATTCTCCAGGAAGCAGTCATCGAGAGTGACTAGATGGGCTATAAAGCCTCCTTCACAATCGATGTAAAACAAATTGGAAAAACAAACAAACAAACAACAATAATCAAACGGTTAAATGTTCAGTGCATCAGTCGTCTTCAGTATTTCATGCCAAACATATCGAACTTTGACGCCATTTACGCCAAACTGACCCGGTTCCGTCCGGTTTGGCTACAACCAAACAGCGCCCCGTAACCACACACCCAAATTGACCCGTATATACTGGAGATTCCGACCAGAACACACAGTATTCCACCGATGATCGCCAGAGCCGCATTCGCACTGTCGTTGGGCTCACAATATTGCGAGGCGTCTCGCTCTTCCACGTTACCATTGGTTTCCGAGCGGAAGGTGATGTCTGCGCCTGCGCAGGCCGCACCGGAAATGAAAGCGGTCACGGCGGCGATGATGGCGAGGCTGATTAGAGCGAGACTGAGCGCAAACTGTCCCCAAATCTGTAATAAAACCAAAACTGTTTGGTGTATTTAACATCTCTAAACAAATGGGAAAAACCGTATCACGTGTACTTGTACGTACCTGGATTTGACACTGTAAACCTGACTTTATGGTGAATGACATTACCAAACACCAACAACATTCATTTAACCAGGCTGTTGCAGAAGACTCTGGAAAATACTATGGAAAAGGAGGAATTGCTCGCAACGATCAATTTCTCCTTTTCCTACAGTGGTTTCTACTCTATTAGAAAATTACTTTCAACTTTGTAACACATTTTTAAATGTCGTCGACAAACTTTTTCAATTTGGGACAGTTGACAATTTGACGTTTGGTAAAGGGTTAGCAGTTAAATGTGAATTTGTTCATACATCTGTTTCCTGTCTACCAATGTACAAGTGTATCAGTGTCCCTTTGTATGAGGGCATCAATTGTCTATCATCTTGAGCTAGAATACCCATAATCCACAATTTTGAAACTTATTCTTTCGTTGGATTACTTCGGTCGTTTTCGGTATACATTAGTCGGGGCCGGAACCATTCGGTGTAAAGCGAATAGTTTCGGCAACGCCCAATGTACACCGAAAACGACCGAAGTAATCCGGCGAAGAAAAGAAATTCAAGATTGCAGATTATGGGAATTCTACCTTAATATTGTGTTTTGTGTCACTTACATATCCTTTCACCGAGTTTGGGATGTCCGTACTGGTCTCCTTGATGGTAGCCAGGCCCTGAGTCCCCGCACGGTAACACAGAAATCCGACCACCAAATGCTGTATAAATATATCGAGACTAATCAACTTGATTCGAATTATGTAATCCATTAGAATGCTGTGTAATTTTCTAATTGTAGATTTTCATTTAGATTGCTTTTCAATGCCTCAAATATCTGCTTAATTTTGTTGAGTAAGGATACCCTGAGTAGCAAGTAGGTCAGATCCAGGCTAGCCGCCAATTTTCTTGGCGGTTGGCCTGAATTTAACCTGTTTGCATAAGCATGAAGTCAGTTCAAGCACTATAAGGGTTAAGGGTTATTTGTAGATGATGATAGATTTAGATTTATTTCAATATTGAGCAACAAGGCAATAAATAACCAACAACACATATATCTAAATTAAGCAAAACATTGAATAAAATAATGAAATTAAAATGATTGTGTTATGAACCATACCAGAAATTAAATAACATCAATATCAAGGATAACATAAAAAAGAGAAAAAATCTCTTATTTCCATTGTGGTTAATTTCTTATATCAATAGTTACGAAGGTAAGGAAAATTTGCTCACCAAAATCCCCACCAGGAGGACACCAACATTGAAAACCGGATATCCGATTTTGGAGGAGGCGACACCTAGCGTTGCCACGCCTATCACTATGGTAACGGCGGCTAGTATTGCGTGGATGACGCTTACGTTACGTATTTTTGTGAGACCGTCTTTTCTCTTGACGTAAATCTGCTGTGGATCTACTGAAAACATAACGTGGAAGATATATTTATCTACACACAAGCTATAATCGTTTTGTAACTATTCTAAGAGGTCCAATTATATGCATTTAATCTTTTACCAAAGGCCAAATTTTCGACTGTCCCAAATTGAAAGAGTTTGCAGACGACATTTCAAAATGTGATGCAATTTAAAGATTATCATCTGATAGGGCCGAATACATTGTGGCAAAAGGAGAAATTGCTCTATAGAGATGATTACTAAATGAATCCGACCGTTCTTTTAGAGCTTCACAAATGAATTTGGCAAGATTGATTAATATCTTTTTTATTTGAATTTAGAGTACTAATAAATCTACACATAATTTGGCGATTCAAAGACATAGTCAGGTCTTTGGGCGAGTATAAAGTGACCGTTTAAAGCTGAAAATCCTTAGCACATTACCAAACAATGACGACATTTGGCGAGTTTGTTGCAGATGACTCTGAAAAAATTGTGGGAAAGGGGGAAATTGCTCTCAACGAGCAATGTGTCCATTGTTTCTGCCCTATCAGAAGATTATTTTTCACTTTCATTATATTTTGAGATTTCGTCTGCGAACTCTCTTAATTTGGGACACTCGAAAAACTTTAACGTTTGGTTAAGGGTTAAATTAATATAGATTCACGTTTTACGTTAATGTTGCTTTT
>OX401417.1:2570475-2587475 GCA_947846245.1 Cerastoderma edule | reverse complement strand
GCAGACATGTGGAGTACATGGGCCTGTCTTACAAACGTTCATACGATATATTTCATCTTAATCATAGAAATGGTGAGGAAAAGAGTACCCCCAAACACACAAAAAAAGAAAAAAAAAACTTTAAAAACTAGAATCTTAAAAAAACCAACATGAACTTAGACGTGAACGGTATTCGAGTCCTACATGTAAAATCTTTATCACACTATCAAACGCATTTCTATTTTTCATTCATCAAAACAAAATAACTTTACGGATTCAAGGGTCACAGTAATTTTGTAAAGGTAGACGAAAAGGTTACATATCTATGCGAGACAGGCCCCTCAACACTATTAATCTTATACAACAAGAAATAAAAAGAAACTTAGTTAATACTTAGAATGCTAGGTAATTTAATTTTCTAAAAATAGTTTGTCGTTTTCTCTGATTTCAAAAATCTTAAACATCTGCTTGATTTTGATGAAGAAAGCTACTCAGAGTAGCAAACATGTAAGATCACAGGCCAGCCCCCAATTGATTTGGCGGCTGGCCTGGATCCAACCTATTTGCATAAGCATGAAGACGGTTCCAGCGGTGTTAACAAAAGATGAGACATAAAAGGATAAGAAAAGGTTAAGAGGCAGAGAGATATAGGGATTTATAAGAGAAAATAAAAGGTTTGGACGTGCTAGTAGTAATTGTAGTGAAAGGTCCTACTAGTTGTATGAAAAGAAAACTTAAACACTTTACTTAATAGTCTGGCAAAGACAAACATTATCAAACAACTAAACAGATTCATTTTGTGTGCTTTTGTATTTGGGGCTTGTATTTTTTTATTCCATATCATATCATCCAATTATAAGTAATAATAATTGAGAATAGTTTAACAAAGCGATGACTCACTTATATGTATAGGTGACCGCAGCTTGTCGCATAACTCATAACTTATCAAATTACAACCTGTGGATACCTAGTTTGTAATTGTTTTTAATATACCCTTCATGCATATTTGGGTAAATTGTTAGGTTGATGGTTGTTTATGGGCCGGGTGCCTTATATATTATGAAACAAAAGTAAAATAGCTACATATTGCGGTATCAAAGACTACATTAGCAAGAACAAAAAGGCAATGCCTTAAGG
The DNA here is from genome assembly GCA_947846245.1 of Cerastoderma edule. Taxonomy (NCBI): domain Eukaryota; kingdom Metazoa; phylum Mollusca; class Bivalvia; order Cardiida; family Cardiidae; genus Cerastoderma; species Cerastoderma edule. The sequence continues at coordinate 2,586,359 of OX401417.1, read as the reverse complement.
TTTTTTTTTCTATCTTAAAGTATTTAATTTAATTAATCGTATACGGTCGATTCGTTGCCTTTAACTGTATTAAAGAATCAATTTCATTTATCCGACAAATTGGAAAGGAACTTTTAGGGAAAAAAGTCTTAAAGCAAAACGTAAATTCGATTTGTCATTAAAGGTTTCACACGAAGTCCCTTAATGGGTTCTAATGAATGAACTTTTATAGATGATGTGCTTTTAGATAAAAGCAATGTTTAGCGTTGTTTTGCCTTAGTCGGAAACAAAGAGTAAAATAGCATATTTTCATTTTTACGCATTAATGTAGTCTTTAATATTTCGCAGTCATTTTCCTCATTGTAAAGTTTCCAAACTGAAAGCAACACCAGCAAATAAAGTAGTATGAAAACAAAATGCATTTGTTCTTTGTGGTACAGGACGGGAACATTTGCAAGGAAATGACAAATTTCCCATAAGAATAGGTGTTATACAATCATGAACTGTTCAAAGCAACATACATATGTTGCATTGTTTAGAGAATAACTAGCATGTGATTTATCAGTATGTCGGTTAACCTTATTGTGACTAGTCTTACATCTATTAGCCTCTAACGTATGGTTCGGTAAAAAACATTGAAAAAAGTAGGACAAGAAAAGATATATCTTTAATAAAGAATAGAAGTTTGTGACAAACATGACCTAGACCCAGGCCACATAAGGTCAGTCTGTAGCGTGTCCCACTGGTATAACAGGGGTCCTGCCAATAATTGATTCGATTCTATTCATTTTATTAAGCATAAAATAGCCATAAGCATATTTATTGTCATAACAAATTTAATGGATAGTAATGCAACGAACCGATTAAACTGACCCTTCAAAGACCTAATTACGTAGGTAATTAACACTGTAGTCCACTGATCTGTGGTGTTGTATGCCCCCATATTCACTTTAATAATGCATACGCTTCAATAATTTGCATAAACGTTTTGAAAACGTTACAATAATTACAACATACGAACATGTTTTAACACCAGAGGTTATGAAATAAGATTTTTTCACCCTTCACCACTGATCGACAACATTTATTTTCAAGTGGGCGACAGTATTGCAGAGAGTAGAGCGAGGATCCCGGGTTCGATCCCAATTGATGCGTGTTAGGATCAAAATTACTGTGACTTACCCGCAAATCGCCGCAAGTACTGGTTAGATATCCAGAAAGCAGTCTTCGAGGATGCATTTAACAAGCTTTTAGCTTCCTTCACAATCGATGTAAAACAAATAAGATAAGATATACACATTCTATATCTAATCATCATTAAGATAAGTTAATTTGATTAAGTACCATACACTAATGGAGGCATGCGTGACATGGCTATATTCCGAATCACTGATGGCTAGATATATAAATTTGCCTAAATTACATAAAATACCCGTGTTTTCGGCTGTTCATTAAAATATTTAATGTGTTAACGCTAAGTGGTTGTTTCTGAAAAAAAGTATTTCAACTTCGATTGTAATCCATATGAACGATTTCACTTCAAATCTAAGAGAATTAGATTTTTTACGAGATGAGAGCTGTTTTGGTTATTTGTATCGAGGAGTATAAAACACTACTCCACAATACCTCACATTAACGCATATGTTACAGAACAATTAACCCTTTCCCAAACAATGACGACATATGACGACTTTGCTGCAGAAGACTTTAGAAAACATTGTGGGAAAAGGAGAAATTGCTCGTGACGAGCAATTTATCCTTTTCCCATAATGTTTTCCTCCCTATCAGAAGATTATTTTCCGATTTCATTACATTTTGAAATGTCGTCAGGAAACTCTTTCAATTTGGGACAGTCGAAAATGTGTTGTTTAGGAAAGGGTTAAGGAACCATTTGGACAAAAAGCTTAATAACTCATGTAGAGTTATGTACCCATTTGTCACTATGTTTTTACCCAATGTAATAATGCAAGTCTTTTTGGATGATCGGTTTTGTTTTTGTATATGTGGTTGTTGTTGTTGATAATGATGTTGCTCGCTATTTCTTTCAATTTGGAACAGTCAATTATTCAATTATAGGGGAATTGGGAAGACCTAAGAGATTAATTTACATTAAACATTGTTCCCGTGTTGAAATGTATGTATGTTTATGTTTAATGTATTTGTTTGCATGACGAGATATGTTTGTACGTATAAGTCATTAAAATTATATTCTATTCTATTCTATTAAGCAACATTGTTGTATTTGATTTTCTCTCAACCGTACAAAAAGGAAAATATAAGAATTCTGGTTAACATGTTTTGTGAGCTTTTAAAGCGTGCGATGCTCTTAAATCTTTAATCTATTATCGTTTTTTTTGTTCACATTATTACACAATATAAATGACAACCAATAATAAAAAGACTAAATAATACAAACATTATAAACAGAAACAAAACACTTTATTGGTGAAAGCGTAATTTCAGTTAAGTCGTATCTTTTTTTCAAACTCCTTTTATTTGTAGTTAAACGACCCTAACCAAACAGCTCACGCAGTTCCTGTGTTTAGATGAATGCGTCCAGACTGCTATAAAGCGACATCCATCATTCTGTGATAAATTTCCGGGCTTTAATAACGGTCTAATGCACATTGGTTGGGAGCGTTGAACCCCGATCTGACTGGCTGATTGAACACTTTTCATTAAGACTGACAAAAACTGATGTAAACATCGTTTGGCGAGATTATTTATAGAGTAGTGACAAAAGAATAATCTTGTCAACATGCGTAGCTAATAAATAACTGTCAGGAGAATTTGCACATTATGAGCAAATTCTCTTTTTCTCACAGTGATTTAAAGGAGTTTCAACCGTTTAATAGTCAATGTTCAGAGGAGCTATCCTAAGAAAACAAGTTGGTCATTTTAATGCGATGATCTTAATTTTGAAGCAGCGTGCAAGGGCAAAAACTTTTTTTGTACTTCGGAAAAAGGTCATTTGGTTTTATCATTGTCACGTGTGTTTTTTTTTGCTTTCTTTTTTTAAAAAAAATATCTTATCAAGTTTTCAATTTGGGCGAGTTAATTCGCAATAGAAACTGGTGTCATATACTTGTCCCGAGAGATGTGTTAACCACCAAAAACACGGCATCGGATAGCGCAAGTAAAATGAATCCTTATACGAACTGATTAAATCCAGTTGCATGAACCCAATCCGCCCTTAATGGATGTTTGATCACGTGAGGAAGCCCTTGTTTAAACACTGTCGAAGGCCCAAGGCTCGCACTGTTACATAAGTATGGAGAGTTACATCGATTTGACGGAATCTTGAAGGTTATTAAATCCACACTCGATGAATGCTTTCTAGATACTGAACCGGAATATGCACTTTCGCCGATTTGTGGGCTAGTCTAGGCATTTTCATATCGCCGCTAACGGGGATCGAACCTCGGGACCAGAGGCTCCACCACTGTATCACTGTCGCCAAAACAAGAACTTTAGAAGTACAAACGTGTCATCATCATTACAAACGACATTGAACTCCAAAGAAAGAAAAAGTTAATTGTTTGATATTTAACACCTTTGAAGGCTCCGCGGAAAAATGTTACATTGTAATATTGCTTTTCTTAACCAGTGTTAATCCTTATAGTAACATAACATAACATAACATAACATAATTTTATTAAGACATTAAGCACACAAGCTCATAGTCAATACATATATAATTAATTACATGCGATTGATATGGTGGTCAATATAAGCAATATACATATTCACAATAATTGTATCAAAAATAAAAAAATAAAGTAGGGAAAAATTGGAAAAAAGATAATTAGGAAAAAAAATGGTGAGAGTGGTTTGGTTTTGATAGGTGCTTCTGGAATGGTCTATTGTTCTATGGAAAAGCTATTTCTTCTTAATTTGAATGCGTGTTTGTAGTAACTGGATAGTCGAATGAGAAGAGGTTTTCTATCGGTATTCAGTAACTGGGTGAATTTAAACATATTTGGGTGATTAGCAAAATGTTTTGGAATATAAGTTGATCTAAGGTCTTTGAAATAAGGACACACTAGCGTAAAATGATATTCATCCTCTATGTCATGTAGAGTACATAAATTGCAGTATCTTTCGTTTCTTACTATATTGGTTTGGCGTCCTTTTTCTATATTTAGTTCATGTGAAGATAATCGTATTTTGCTTAAAATGGTGCGCTGTGTTTTGTTTTCTATAAGTGTAATGTAAGAAGATAGTTCGTATGTTGTTTTTAGTTTATGAAATATCTGCATAGATGTTGAGGTACCAATGTTATTATGCCAATTACTGATATGGATATCCTTGATCCGTGTTGTGAATATGGGCATGAACCTATCTATATCGACTGACTTTGGGTAAAGCCAAATTTCACAGAATCCAGTTGTTTCTAGTAAATTCTTAACATTTTTGCTCCAATTTTTAGAATGTTTGTTATCTTCTATCTCTGTTATTTGCATGTTGATAAGTGATGACAAAATACAATTGTTGTTCTTCTTATGAAATAGTTTAGCCAGTACTTGATAATGCGTATATATCTATTAATGATTAAGGGGAATCTGCCTAGTTCTGATAGCAACGCTAGCGAGTTAGTTGATCGTTTAACGTTTAATATGCGTTTGCAAAATTTCCTATGTACTCTTTCTATATTTTCTGCTTGTTGAAAACCCCAGACCTCACAATTATAAATAAGGATAGAATTCACATAACAATCAAATATATTTAAAAGTATTTTGACAGGAATATCATAACCTTTAGTGATGCTAAATAATGAACCCATTGCTCTTAAGGCTTTGACAAAAAGTGTTTGGGTTGCTTGTTGAAACAACCCCCGCAGGTAAAAACTATTCCTAAATAACTGAAGCTACTAACTATTTCTAGAGTTTTACCAGCATATACCCATTGACAATCTTTTTTTATTTGGCCTCCTTTTCTTAAAACCATGATTTTTGTTTTTTCAATATTAACTGTTAATTTCCATTTGTTGCAATAACTTTCCAATTTTTGTAATAGTTCTTGTAGTCCTTCTTTTGTTTCTGAAATAAGTACGGCATCGTCTGCAAATAAGATGATATATATTACTATTTGATCAATTGTGAATCCTTCTAAGTTTGCTTCTTGGAAATGCATTTCAATATCATTTAAAAACAGAGAAAACATTATAGATGAAGTTATCTCCCCTTGGAAAAGGCCTATGTCACTTTCAAAAAACTCCGACATGGTATTAAGGTGTTTAACACACATTTCAACGTTAGCATACATCGATTTTAAAATTCCAAAAAGTTTACCATCTATACCTGATTTTACAAGTTTATACCACAAAGCGTTTCTGTCTATGCTATCGTACGCCTTTTTAAAGTCGACGAAACAGGTAAAAAGTTTACATTTTTTCTTTAACTGTGTTTCTATTAGAGTGTTTAAAATAAATACGGCATCTACAGTACTGTATCCAGGTTTAAATCCAAATTGAGCGTCTGTTAAAACATCGTACTGCTCTGCCCATTTAGTAAGCCTGTTGTTCAAGATAGACACAGACATAGACAAAATTTTATTGACATAAGCTAGTACAGCTTCGAGTCATATACAAAAATACATATTTACAATTACTTTACATAACATGTTACCGTCGTCTCAAAAAAGAAAATAATACATAAATAATAACCGCCATGGAAGAAAGATTTTCGTAAAATGAAAATGAGAATAAGCATGATGTACGTGTATAAAAGTTAACTATTAATCAGTAATCATGGAATTTATACATATGTTCCTTATTTCAAATGCATGTTTTATAAATTTTGCTAAATTGTAAATGACTTTGAACAGATAACAGTGAACAGTTTAGAAAAACAACTTGTAAGAGTAATTCCCCGATAATTGTTCGGGTCTGATGGGTCACCTTTTTGTGAATGGGGATAATTAACCCTTCTCCCCATGAAGTTGGGAATATACCTGTATTAAGAATATGGTTAAAAACAATTAACAACACTTTATCTGTAATATCTATGCTCTCCTTGAAATATTCGTAGAGACTGTCGTCAAAAGCACAAGCTTTATTGGATCCCAATTGTTTGCATGCAGTGTGTATTTCCTGCAATGTAATTGGTTGATCTAGTTCATCAAAAGTTGTCTCAGTGCGTAAAGGGATACAAAATTCCGATACATGTTCGTTTGAAAGTTCTGCTGACAGATTTTTGAAATGGTTATAGAATTGTTCTGTCGATATAATTGAGTCTTTTACTGAAGGTTTCTTTTTCTTAAACATTTTCCAAAATTCACGTGGTTTCGTTCGTCGCATTATATACATCTTGTTTGCCAAATCTTTGTTATACTGGGCTTTTTTCTTTTTTCAACAATACTTAAATTCTTTACGTTTCAAATACATGTGTTTGCGTTTAGACTCGGATAACTCTCGGTTAAGGTTCTTAACTGCATCTTTATATGCGTTTCGTTTCGTTCTGCATTCTATGTCAAACCAGTTATTCTGGTGTTTATCTTGGTCAATGAAAGATACATCTGAGCAACGTATGTTTTTCTTGAAGTATTTATTGCCACAAGAGTTAAAAAAGTCACTGCATAAATTAACCAGGTGATCCGAGTCTGCGCGTGTTTCAGTCTGTTGTAATAACAAGTTTTCTAATTGGTCTATACCTGTGGTTAAATCCTGTAAAAACATTTCTCTATACAAAGGGTCCCATTTGATAACATTTTTAACAGTGCTGGAATTTTCATTGATAATGCGATGATGTATTCTCAATGAAAATGCCAGAGGTGCATGATTTGAGAGATGAGTAAAGTTCTGAACAGTAAAATCGTTGATAAACTCAAAATTCTCTGTCATTGTGAGAAGATAATCTACAGTACTTTGCCCGTTATATGTTAAACATGTTATTTTACCGATTACTCGGTCGGAGTGCAGACGACCATTTACGATACGTACGTTATGGTTTGCATAAATCTAATAAATATTCTCCAAACCGATTTGATTTTGGATCAGACGATTTACGGGCTGGGGGTGGCAAAGTACAAAGAGTATCAAAGAGTACAAAGAGTATCAAAGAGTACAAAGAGTATCTTCACAATCTAAAACATAGTCATTTTCAATATAATCTCTTTTGTTTCATACACGGCTATTTGTGTCGCCACAGACAAATACTTTACCGGCTGTATTATAAGAATTGATATCATTTTCTAAAACATTGAAAATATCATAATCGGATAATGCATGAACAGGTGAATTCTCTGGTGGTATATAGATAGCTGCTAGATATAAATCACATTCATTTTTAAAAAATATTTTGTCAATTTTTAACCAAACAATAGAATCATGTTCATTTCTAACTAGCTTAACTCCTTTTCTTATGTCGTCCTTAATGTATACAATAATACCACCGCTGGCTCTATTTTGAAGTCTTCTGTACGAATGAATCAGGTTCGAATATCCATTTAGGTCTATCAATGAGTTCTTCTTGGTCCATGTTTCACTTAAATATAGTGCTGGAACCGACTTCATGCTTATGCAAACAGATTAGATCCAGGCAAGCTGCCAAGTAAATTGGAGGCTGGTCTGTGATCTAACCTGTTTGCTACTCTGAGAATCTTCCCTCATCAAATTTAAGCAGATAGCTAATTTTATGGAAAGCAGCCGACACAAAAATCTATTCATAGAAAGTGATCCATCAAACGGCGAATATTACTCAACAATATTGTACCGTATCAAGACATTACAGGGATCTGTCTTATGCTGGTGAAATCCAAGAAAGCCATCAAATAACTAAACTGACGTTGACACGGCGCTAAAGCCCATTTATGATTAAATAAAGAAATTAGTGATTGTGAGTATGTCAAATGTAATTGAACGAGTCATGATGCAGTATGTTTAAGATTTCAAGACTATCGCATGTTGCGATGTTTTTTTGCGATAAAGGATTCCCCTTGAAATCATAGCTGAACCAACAGACATGCTTGTTTAACAAACAGATCCACTAATCAATGGGGATATTTTACATTTTATTCCGAATGCATGCAATTTCACTTTATAATGAACTGTTCTACGCTTCCAACAAATTGCATTGCAAAAATCCTGACATCAAATCTAATCAAATTGCGGAAAAAAGAAACATAGTGAAATTCCATTGGAAATCTTAATGTGTTTAGTTCAATCCTTCACGAGTTTTACAGAATGTAAATCATTAGAAACTCAACAACAACTGAAATCATCTTATATTTTTAAAAAGAGGTGAATTTACACAGCAGTTAACCGGTCGACAAATCCCGGCACCAATTTCTGTCGGAGGTATTGTCATAGCCGGACCGTTAGAAAGTAATGTCGTGTGTATTTGTTTGCTGAGTGTTTGATAATTTTTCTTTTAAAAGATGTTTTTAGATATTCGTTTTGTAGCATTTTATAAGTGGTAAATTGAGCAGAGGAAAAGACACTACCCAATATTTGTCGGCGTGTTTTCCTAATTAGACCTTTCAACCAATTAACAAACAATCACGACATTTGAACATACTCTGGAAACATTGTGGGAAAAGGAGAAATCACTCGTAACAAACAATTTCTACCTTTCCCACAACGTTTTCTGTCCTAACGGAATTTTAGTTTCAATTTCATCACATTTTAAAATGTCGTCCGCAAACTCTTTCAATTTGGGACAGTCGAACATTTGATGTTTGGTAAAGGTAATAGTATATACTGTATTTTAGGAAATGTCATGCCTCCTTTTTATTCCGGTCGTATTTGAAGGATTATCATACATTTATATTCCCATATTATTGACACTGTATAGTTTTTAACTTGGTTCAGCCCAGTCTCGTAGTAAGGGTGATGTTAGCTGTCCTATAACTTGGTTCAGCCCAGTCTCGTAGTAAGGGTGATGTTAGCTGTCCTATCTATTCACGACAATACATAATATAATGCTGACACTGTTTCTTTAACCCTTTTCCAAACAATAACGATATTTCACCACTTTGATGAAGACGACTCAGGCAAAACATTGTGAGAAAGGAAGTAATTGCTCGTGACGAGCAATTTCTTCCTTTCCTAATATGCTTTTTACCCTATTAGAAGATTTTTTCCCAATTTCATCACATGTTGAAATGTCGTATACAAACTCTTTCAATTTGGGACAGTCGAAAATTTGGTTTTTGGTAAAGGGTTAAAACATGTTTTATCCCGCACCTATTTTAAGGGTGTGCATATTTGAGTATTAAAAACGTTCCTTTACAATGTATGTCACTCCGGTCGTTTTTCAGGGGTCATTATATTTGCCTCTGACCAGGAAGTGGGCGAACTAATGAAGGCTGTGAAAAGAAGCAATGCGACTGGTCAGTTTTCCTGGATAGGGAGCGACGGGTGGGGAGGGCGTGGTCTGGCTTATCTTGGGAAAGAAGAAGAGGTAAGGTTGGGATGATCACTAAGGTAGTAAAAATAACTTACAAAATAATATATGAATCTCAAATTGCAGGCATGTCGGCTACACTTTGCCACTGGCCTAAACATAATATAAAGTAGCGAAATAAAGCGGACAGTACAAACACATTAAGTTACTTAGTAAAGTTACTTTAATTTTACAGTTAAGGAAACAGAATATTAATAAATTACACAGGAATCATGATTTTTGCTAGAAAGACAGGTGAATTTATCAATTATTATTAGGAAACTGTGTCACAGTTCAGTGCTTCTTGTAAATTGTGCAGTTTTAATTATACTTTTGTTTTGAGATGATAAAATGCTGCTGAATTTATCAATTGTGGGAAAAGAAATGCATTTTATATTACACAATGGCTTTTCTTATCTACGATTATTAGATAAAATTATTAACAAAAAGAGAAGTCGTACAAACTTGGCCCATACAGTGCAAAAAAAGGGATCAACATGACATTTGGGACCTTTTGTACAAAAATTACTTTGTTATAATGATTTTTTTGGAGGAGGACCAAATATAAGTTGTAGAACTTGTGGTCCAACCCTTTTTCATCAGATAGATAAACACAAATATGTTTATACTTTTGAGGAACTTTCTGATAGTGTCAATACATTTTGTCTGAAGACAACGTCGTTAAAATTGTCTTATTTAAAGAACCGCCATTGTGGCAAGTGTTTCCTTGGAAAGGTTCCTTTTCATACATACAATTATGTAATTCAAGTACATTCACAAACAACGTATCATATGTGGTTGTCATCTAATCAAGGCTTGCAAATATATATGTTTTAATGCTGTGTAGGATATTGTTGCAATAATCGTACAATCCACGAAAAAGGTACATATACAGTAATATCCCGTTAATACGAACACGTCCGTTCCTAACAAAATTTCTTGATTAACGAAAAATCCGGACTAATAAAGCAGGGCCTGGTCTTATACATATTTAGACATAAACAGTTTATGTGCACGTTTATACTTATAAACCTTTACCAAACGCCAAATTTTCGACTGTCCCAAATTGAAAGAGTTTGCAGACGACATTTCAAAATGAGATGAAATTTGAAAATAATCACCTGAAGGGGTAAAAACATTGTGGGAAAGGAGAAATTGCTCGTTACAAGCAATTTCTCCTTTTCCCACAATGTTTTCCAAAGTCGTCCGCAACAAACTGGTCAAATGTCGTTCTTGTTTGGGAAAGGGTTTATGTTGTATAGGATAATGCAACTAAAACCGTACAAACCAAGAAATACGTACGCAATTATGTTTGATACTGAGTAGGTTGAAGTAGCAACAACCAAACAACCCCTGGTTTTCGTATACATATGTTTTTTACACTGTGTAGGTTGAGGGAGCGATAACTGTTCAACCTCTAGCATATGAAGTCAAAGGCTTTCAGGATTATTTCCTTCAGCTGACACCCTCAAACAACCAGCGTAACCCCTGGTTCATCGAATTCTGGGAACAGACATTCAAGGTTAGTAGGATTGTTGTCATCTTTGGACTAGAATGCGTAAGCATCTGTAGATCGTTGGATCTATACATACTGTATTTTGACACCTACAAGTTTACCGACAAAGGTTGCACAATCATCTTTTTACCCATATATTCATTTTCATCGGAATAAGAACTGGGCGGACTAATTCCATCACGAGAGGTAAACCAGCATAGTCACGATTTACACATACTTGAATTCTGTTTGTATCCTCCATCATGCTTTAAACAAATAATTGTCCTTCAACTCTTTCAGCACTTTCATTTATTTAGGATTAATTTCATTTTTACCAAGCTTTCAATGAATCATGGTACAAATTCACTTATCCATGCGTCTTAATCAACCCTAAGCTCTTGGCTTGAAGATATTCTAAATGACAAGAAAACCGATGTCGAGAATCGAGCCCGGGACGTATAGTCACTAACTCAGATCCGAAACATAACAATATCGCAGTTTATTCGTCCTAAGGGAGACAAATAGCGTTTGGTCGACCGAACACTTGTGAGTACAAGTGTTATCGCCCTTATTGAGAAAGTTTCGTAGTATCGTCATTTAGCTTTCGGTCATTCTCGGCATAGATCGGTCGGGGCCGGAACTATTCGCTTTATAGCGAATACTTCCGGCACCGACCGATCTATGCCGAGAACGACCGCAGTAAGCCGACGAAAGAAAGAGTTTTAAAATGGCAAATTATGGGTCTTTATCTAAACCCTTTACCAAACAATGACGACATTTTAACACTTTGTTGCAGACGACTTTGGAAACAATGTGGGAAAATGAGAAGGTGCTCGTAACGAGCAATTCTTCCTATTCCAGTCAGAAGGTTATCTTCCCAAGTCATCACATTTTGAAATGTCGTCTGCAAACTCAATTTTGGACAGTCGAAAATTTGGCGTTTGGTAAAGGGTTAAATGTATAATAAACAAAACGATTAAAGCCCAAATATCCTCTACTGTCTATCCTATACTCTCAGTGCAAGTACCCGAATGCTCCGTGGACTCCGTTCAATGAGGACTACACCACACCCTGTACCGGAAATGAAGCAATTAATCCGGACACGTTCATCATGGAGGCACAGCTCGAGTTCGTCAGTGACGCAATTCTAGCATTTGCGCATGCGCTACACGTATGTATTATCTAAATCTTCAAAACTTACATAAATGGTATCTTTGCGTAGCAAAGACCTTTGTGTCACAAGATGGCAGCGATACAAATTGTACTTATAAAGATCAATTTTTCTTCACAAATCGAAACAATTCTTCAGTGGTCTGCAAAGCTTAGATATCAAAATTAGCACACTAAATCAAGTGAAACAATTAGTTAAATATCATTAACTCTATTCATGAAGCGAAGCACACACGTTGTAAAGGTCTTCCTGTAATAAAATCAAATATGGCACCAACGTTTGTTTGGATGTTTGTCTTATTTCCGTGTGATATCCGTTTTGTTATATCAATCAAGCGCTTTCAGTACGACCCCCTCATGTTCCAAGGTGCAAAGACAGTGCAATCATGGTATAGTTAAGGTTCATGCATCAATTAAATGATCCATTTATGTTAATTTTAGAACTTTTTAGTTTTACTTTAAAAGAGCGCTATTCCTGCTTTAAACTTATGTTTGTATATTCGTATGGCTAAACAAAGGTAAATGGCTGACAGATAAATTATTCTCTATAGAAGATGCATGAAGACGTTTGTAAAGACACACATAGTGGCCTTTGTGAAGCGATGGATCCTGTGGATGGACAACAGTTACTGCAATACCTCCTCCGTGTTAACTTTACTGGTAGGTTAAGTAACGTGTTCTCTACTAAAATCTTATTTCGCTTGTTATTTGATATAGATTGTGAAGCAAGGTTTTACAACTTACATTCATCTTTCTCTCTATTCCGCTTCCCGGACACATTACAGCATTTGTGCCGTTTATAAATTAAATTAGGATCCACTACTCACGACCCTATTGTCCTGAGGCCGACGCTGTGCCCTTAGACCACTGTCCTACACTAATTCTGTTAGTTTATATCATCGAATCCAACACCTTAGTTGCTCTGCTAGCTTTTATGATATTTAATTCGAAATTTTTATCAATATCTAACAATGTATATATTTAAACGTGCATGCAGGAAAATATCATGCTGTTTTGCCAAGAATTCATAGCACGATACAAGCGTTAAGTTTCAAACAGCTGCAAAGATATTGGAATAGAAGCATTAACAAGAATAGTGTTCCGTATAGGTAAACGCTTTAGAGATACTCTCCAATTTTGTATTTTGATATTGAAGTACAAGACGAAATGGTGTGCATAAAAGCTGTATCATTTACAAATACATCTCAAATTTGAAAAACATCTATTCATTTATGTAAATCAAACCCTTTATTTGATTCCAGGACTATCGGGTCAGAGGTTCGAGTTTCTACCAAACGGCGATGGACCGGCGAGATATCGCATACTAAACTTTCGACAAACGACCCCGGGTTATTATTCATGGGAGACAGTCGGTTTCTTTCATCACGGGAAACTGGAACATGTAAGTACCTCAAATATCATAACGTCTTTTTTTTCATTTTCTTAACAATAAAATTAAAGTATACATGTATATCATTTATAGTGCAGAATTGAGACATACAAAAACAACACTTGAAATTCAAAGAAACTGAAAGGTTGTGTATTTTAACGATTGAGATAAATTATGGAAAATGGAAAGGATTCTCACAAAGAGTTTCTTCTTGCCTCACTCCGTAGTCTAGTGGTTAGAGTACAGAGAATAAAATCATAATATCCATCTCTACGTGGGTTGTAATCCCGGTGACGGCATTTTGATATTCATAAGATGTAGTCTCCGAGTAACGTAGAGAATTTCAGTGGATAATTCCAGCTTGACTAGCCCTTACGGGAAGTTGAGTTTGGGGTCTTCCTCTATCATGAAGAGGAGGGCATCGCAACATAACTGAAATAATGTTGACGTGATATCAAACCCGTATCATATGATAATATTGATAATAATAATATAACATCTGTAAAATTTGTAAATTCTGGATTTATGTTTGATCACGATTGTATACGCATAAGTGTATAATGTCCACTATTTTATCCAGAGTGAGGAATTACAATTCCGTTTGGAAGAGCCAAAGCACCCGGAGTCCGTGTGTTCGAAGCCTTGCAAGGCCGGAGAGGCCACCCACAGGGGACCACACAACTGTTGCTGGACGTGTAGCAAGTGTCACCCATTCGAGTACCTTCCCACACGGTACGAGTGCGTGGAGTGTCCTGCAGGGTCCATACCGAGTGCCGACAAGTCCGAGTGTATCATGATACGTGTCATATACCTGCGATACGACGACCCCATTGCCATCGGCGCCATGATGTTTGCTTCACTGGGGATCGCATTCACATGCTGTGTTGTAGTGGTGTTCATAAAGTATTCGGAGACACCGATCGTCAAGGCGTCTGGACGAGAACTGAGTTTTGTGCTTCTTGCAGGGATATTCCTGTGTTACGCGATGACCTTCGTACTTGTCATTAAACCTCACAGATATTCCTGCGCCGCACAGAAACTCGGTCTGGGACTCTGCTTCACAATCTGCTATTCGGCCATTCTAACAAAAACCAATCGAATCGCCAGGATATTTCGCTCTGGTAAGCGTACGGCTGAGAGACCAAAGTTCATCAGTCCGAAGTCACAATTGGTAATCTGCGGAGCAATCGTAGCTGCCCAGTGTCTGATCGGCGCCATGTGGGTGGTGATCCGACCCCCAGAGGCGGTACCGTTCTACGCCAAACGTAGCGACCACCAGCTGGTGTGTAAGGACGTGGTGGGAGGGTACTATATGGTCGGCTTCACATACCCCATCATTCTAGTGATTGTCTGTACAATCTACGCGGTTTTAACGCGCAAGATCCCCGGCGCCTTTAACGAATCCAAGTACATCGGGTTTACCATGTATACTACGTGTATTATATGGTTAGCGTTCGTACCGATCTACTTCTCAACGGCGAGTGATATCCAGCTCAGAATAGCCACCATGTGTTATTCCATCAGCCTTAGCGCTACAGTCGCCTTAGTGTGCATGTTTACGCCGAAATTGTACGTCATCTTGACGCATCCGGAGAAGAACGTCAGAAAGCCGATGATGACTTCAAAGACGTTAACGACTACGACGTACATGGCGGTGCCCCATAATGCCAATTACGCGTACAGCGGGCCCGGGACAGCGGGTTATGTACACAGCCAAATACCCCAGGCTGTTACCCATCCTGCGAAGGAGTTACTTAAAAGTATGTGTTTGATACATTACATAACATTATCCTTTATTGTAAAACCAGTAACAGTTTAAAGCCATATTAACATTGTACAACTATATTATGATAAAGAACATACAAGAAAACATATAAAAGGATAGATGTTAGCTGAAGAACAAACATTGCAAGGAAGTATAGTTTTACTAATTATTTCATAAGACATTACTTCTTTCGAAAATGAATTACCAGTTCTAATTGTTTTGCTAACCTACAAAGTAGACGCATTTTGCCAAATGAGAATTCAAAGACACAAGATTAACAATTATATGATATCACCTTTTCATGTATTTCTTTCTTGATTCTGTGAGTGAGAATAAGTTATTAACCAGTTTAAAAATCCTAAGGGTTAAACGATTAAAGGAGAAGCCAGTTGTTACTCCCTATTCAAACCCTAAGTTCCTTTCTACCTGGCAGAAAAAGATCTATCTCTAGTTTCAGATTCACTCTACAGACCCCTTAGAATGCTGGGTAATTTTCTAAAAACAGGTTTTTGTGTCGTCTGCTTTCCAAAATCTTAAACACCTAAAATATCTGCTTACATTTGATGAGGAAAGATACTCAGAGTGGCAAACAGATTAGATCACAGGCCACATGCCAGTCGCTAATTTACTTGGAGACTGGCCTGTGATTTGACCTGTTCGCATAAGCATGACATATTTACCAATTACTTCAATATTTGACGA
>OX401417.1:2439165-2566665 GCA_947846245.1 Cerastoderma edule | reverse complement strand
TTTTACTCTTGCTTTTCATAGAATAACTTCAATGTGTAGAGGCAGACCTTATCTTGGGGTTTGCTATATCGGTGTTAAGAGCCAGAATCAAGCTGTCTACATTTTTGTCTCTTCTGAAAGGTCTTACAAAGCATTGATCTACAACTTTGCTGCTTTCACAAGCCATTTGGTGCTGCTTTGGTACATTGACTCTTTTCATTTAAACATATTAGACAGTCCAGAGTAATGACACGAGACTGTGTTCAAGGTGCTAAACTGTTCTCTTTCTATTTTGATATGATGTTTCACATCCACAGACAGCATACCAGGGGCTCAGTACAAGACAATAGAACGTTCGATAGCCTTGCATATAAATCCCCATGCACTTAACATGTGAACCCTTGTCGGTGCAAGTGGTTGTGAACACTAAAATGGACTAAATGGACTAAATGGACAAATATATCTATACCACTAAGCTCATGGACGACGCTCTGTCTGGATCTAGAAATCTTCAGGACATCGGAGACTATATTCATATCTGCCTCATCATGAAAGCATACTCCATCATCATATGTCTCTAGTGTGGTATTTTCACCAAGCCTAAAATTAACATGAATACTAGCAAGAACCTTTTTTATGTTATACTTGCTATGCATTGATTAGTTATCTATTCAGCAAGATATTGGCTATTAAAAAGTCATGCTCTATGGTGACTTCTCCTGGTAGTCTCATAACATAATTTTTATTCTTTGACAGAAATATAGTGGTATTTGACATACTTTTCCTCCTTCATCATAGTATCATAAGTGTTCAGATTTTATTGGATACATTCAATCAAGTTTATAAAACTTCCACCATGCAGCCAAACTATGTGATAGGACGAATCTGATACAATAACTATCACAGTATCAGGCCCCTCTTGGTTGATGTCTACATTGCCTAGCTGTATAGGTTACAGAAGAAAATACTTCTTGTACCTTTGTTATTAAATTCGTACCCGTCATTTAGAGTAGAGGTGAATGCAAATAAACCACATATAACTGTAATGTTACTGATTTCCTTTCCTTTCTCCCATATAAGCACTTTCAGGATCTGGGCAGTCACATGACTTGACAGGTCTGGTCTACTTTATATAAGAGATTCGGGTACTTATCCTCGTGGTAAAGGCTTTGATCATGAACATTCGATGTGTACATATGCTTCATCTTCCATCACTTTCTTATGAAGCTTATTTGAATTATGGCCTGTTGTCTTCATCAAAGACAGTATTAAATCAGGCTGACACAAAGGCGGAAATGGAGAAAATGTCGATCTATGTACGTTTATAAACGGGAAAGAGTCTGTGAGGACTCATTTCCAAATCTAAACTGAAGCTTGCTACTCCAAACTGATCAGCATCCAAGAACCCACCACAATATCTACATACAATATCCAATTTTAATCAACTGAAAGTGCATACCAAGCATATTGTGTCTGTCTAGCAAGGAAGAATTACTTCATTATATATAATTCAAGGTCACATTCTTCACATGGATATAACAGCCCTTTCTCTCTATCTTCATGTTCAAACTAATGAACAAAAAGTGTCGAAAGCAAGAAACTGTCAACTTAGCATCATCAAGTTGGATTTAGATCAACAGTTATGAACCTGTTCAGCTTGCTTAAATTCCTCCGGTCCAACATACATGAAGTCAATGGCAACACCATCAAATATTCGCTGATCAATCATCCTAGACTGTTATATTCAACATACAAGTCAGATAAAGATGCTGCTGCGTTATAGAATTTTAAATCTGAGCCTTTCAGCAGTTTGAAAATACAGCTAAAAGAGGATTTACCCATGTGAGTTATAGCTACAGTGACATCTTTTAAACGCACTGACTAATGTCAGATCACTTGCTTTGTTGCAGCAATACATGTATTTGGTTTGAAAAAAGGATTAGATGTTTACCTTGTACTTCATGGGATACATCACTTTATCATAATACATTATCTTTCATAATCAAATTTTAAACTTGATGGAATTACTTCTTTGTAATGTTAATACAAAAGTAATAACGGTATTACATATTTATGTTGAGTATCATACAAATGACACTGTACGGTATGTATGTTTCTCTGAATTAAAGGCTTGTTGTATGTTGTATATTGCTATTAGATCTTGTCTCAATAAATGGTTGTCTTATCAAATTTTAACGGTATGTCCTGAAAATGGTATGCATTGTACAGAATGCAAAAATCCATGAAATCTTTATTGATCAAATAGCCAGTCACGATAACTTTTGTATTTTCAAAATGGCGTCTGGCCGCCATCTTGATTTTTTTTCAAAACAGAGTGGTCAAAATTGAATTTAAACATCAAAAATGAACTTTTCATACCCCAAAACCACAGAAAGGACACCTTACATGCCATATTTTTTCTTAAAGGTGTGTAGAAAAACCACGATGCTAATTGGCGGCCATTTTTAATTTATGCAAATTATTAAAATTGCCCAAAGTTGCCAGAGTGGCAACCTTGCTCAAATCAATGCAGGACACATGTAGAGTAAGAATCAGCAAAAAAACTTCATGTTACTCACAACTTCTAGGTTCCGAAAATTTCGCCTCGACTATGTATTATTACATAGAACGCAAGCATAAAGAATCGAATTCATTATTTGTTTAGTACTAGATTTTAAACTCTAATCCCGAGGGTGTTGAATAAACAGTTCAACTATTGGTTTTAGGGCGTAAGGTTACTCATATTCGTTTGATTCCCACTAGTTTTCTTATTTGTCGGCCATGAATGGAAAACTTTGGGATTTTAATTCTTCTTAGATGCTGTTCATTGGTATTTAGGAGAATAGCAAGGGAAAGTTCATACACTTCTCTTCCCCCCCCCCCCCATACTAGTACCCAAGTTGTCTGTCACATTATGCCATAAGGACTCAAACATGATATAGTAAATAAAGTATGAATATGGCTGCTTAACGAAAATGGGCAAAAATATTTTAATAAAGTGTGAATATGGCTGCCAAACGAAAATGGGCGAAAATATGATAAAAAAAGTGTGAATATGGCTGCTAAAAGAAAATGGGTAAAATATGATAAATAAAGTATGAATATGGCTTCTAAAGGAAAATGGGCGAAAATATGATAAATAGAGTATGAATATGGCTGCTAAAAGAAAATGGGCGAAAATATGATAAATAAAGTATAATTATGGCTGCTAAACGAAATGGGCGAAAATATGATAAATAGAGTATGAATATGGCTGCTAAAAGAAAATGGGCGAAAATATGATAAATAAAGTATGAATATGGCTGCTAAAAGAAAATGGGTAAAATATGATAAATAGAGTATGAATATGACTGCTAAAAGAAAATGGGCGAAAATATGATAAATAGAGTATGAATATGGCTGCTGAAAGAAAATGGGCGAAAATGTGATAAATAAAGTATGAATATGGCTGCTAAAAGAAAATGGGCGAAAATATGATAAATAGAGTATGAATATGGCTGCTAAAAGAAAATGGGTTAAAATATGATAAATAAAGTATGGATATGGCTGCTAAAAGAAAATGGGCGAAAATATGATAAATAAAGTATGAATATGGCAGCTAAAAGAAAATGGGCGAAAATATGATAAATAAATTATGAATATGGCTGCTATAAGAAAATATGGGAAAATATGATGAATAAAGTATAAATATGGCTTCTAAAAGAAAATGGGCGAAAATATGACAAATAAAGTATGAATATGGCTGCTAAACGAAATGGCAAAAATATGATAAATAAAGTATGAATATGGCTGCTAAACGAAAATGGGCAAACAAATGATAAATAAAGTGTGAATATGGCTGTCAAACTTAAATGGGCGAAAATATGATAAAATGAGTGTGAATATGGCTGCTAAAAGAAAACGGGTGAAATATGATAAATAAAGTATGAATATAGCTTCTGAAAGAAAATGGGCGAAAATATGATGAATAAAGTATGAATATGGCTGCTAAACGAAAATGGGCAAAAATATGATAAATAAAGTGTGAATATGGCTGCCAAACGAAAATGGGCGAAAATATGATAAATCGTGTGAATATGGCTTCTAAAAGAAAATTGGTGAAATATGATAAATAAAGTATGAATATAGCTTCTGAAATAAAATGGGCGAAAATATGATAAATAAAGTGTGAATATAGCTTCTGAAAGAAAATTGGTGAAATATGATGAATAAAGTATGAATATGGCTGCTAAAAGAAATTGGGCGAAAATATGATAAATAAAGTATGAATATAGCTTCTGAAAGAAAATTGGTGAAATATGATGAATAAAGTATGAATATGGCTGCCAAACGAAAATGGGCAAAGAAATGATAAATAAAGTGTGAATATGGCTGCCAAACGAAAATGGGCGAAAATATGATAAAGAAAGTGTGAATATGGCTGCTAAACGAAAATGGGCAAACAAATGATGAATAAAGTGTGAATATGGCTGCCAAACGAAAATGGGCGAAAATATGATAAAGAAAGTGTGAATATGGCTGCCAAACGAAAATGGGCAAAAAAAATGAAAAATAAAGTGTGAATATGGCTGCCAAACGAAAATGGGCGAAAATATGATAAAGAAAGAGTGAATATGGCTGCTAAAAGAAAATGGGCGAAAATATGATAAAGAAAGTATGAATATAGCTGCTAAACGAAAATGGGCAAACAAATGACAAATAAAGTGTGAATATGGCTGCCAAACGAAAATGGGCGAAACTATGATAAAGAAAGTGTGAATATGGCTGCCAAACGAAAATGGGCGAAAATATTACAAATAAAGTGTGAATATGGCTGCCAAACGAAAATGGGCGAAAATATGTTAATTAAAGTGTGAATATGGCTGCCAAACGAAAATGGGCAAAAAAATGATAAATAAAGTGTGAATATGGCTGCCAAACGAAAATTGGCGAAAATATGATAAAGGAAGTGTGAATATGGCTGCTAAAAGAAAATGGGCTAAAATATGATAAATAAAGTATGGATATGGCTGCTAAAAGAAAATGGGCGAAATATGATAAATAAAGTATGAATATGGCAGCTAAAAGAAAATGGGCGAAAATATGATAAATAAATTATGAATATGGCTGCTATAAGAAAATATGGGAAAATATGATAAATAAAGTGTGAATATGGCTGCCAAACGAAAATGGGCGAACATATGATGAATTAAGTATGAATATGGCTGCTAAAAGATTTTTTTTAAATCTTATCTAACCAAGAATTTAACAATAGCCGATGGTAATTATTTTTGACAGTAAAAGTATATGTGAAGATTTCAGACTTGGTATTCGAAGTTTGAACCCCATCATCAACTTATCATAAAAGTTTGTATCGTCATGTGGGACAATATTATTTCCATGGTTTGTAGTGGTATATTTTAAAAGTAACATCACTGAGTGACCCGTCGTCTCTTCTTGGAACCCTGATGATAACTGTAACACGCTCCAAACAAATGGATCACAGTGACTTGATATGATTCTTAATTGCCAAAACTTTAGCCAAAATCTATAATCTTCGCTTCAACACGATTTTATTAGCGTACGAAAGGGCGATGTACTTTTTTTAACAAAAGTCAGTATATAGAGAATAGATGGTTGGTGTCGTGAATCGGAAATGTTATCGGGCAAGGCTTAGGAATATTATCCGGTGAGCCGAGGGCGAAACGGATAATAATCCGAGGCTGAGCCCGATAACTTTTCCCATTCAAAGACACCAACTTTCTATTCTATTTATCCTGTTACCTTTATGTATCCTTTCAAACAAACAAGATGTAAATAAAACATGAGAAAACGATAAGTAGAGAACGATGTAAACATGACGTCATGTCGTTCTTATTACATCATGATTCGTCACGTGCATGTGTTATATGGTTAGTGCCGGATTAGATATCACAAATGTTAAACGGCACCTAGTTATCGGTCCCAAAATGACACTAGTGAAAGGATAAAGTATATTATCGTGATCATGTTAACATAATTGTATATCTGCATATGATAGATACATAGACAAAATCTCCTTGAACTTAATTACCCATATAGAATTGCAAGGTAATATTGACAGTACGCATGGTAAAAGTAGATATTTGGTCATATGTGGACAGGTAACAAATAAAAGAACAATAGAGTAAACATCAATTATTTGAACGGTTAATTCAAATTGAAGTATTTTAACCGATTTCCTAGTGTCAAAATTAGACGCTGGTCCAATTGAAAGCAAAACAGCAGACGACCCACATAATACAAGAATAAACACTTTTCTCTTTTTTTATATTTTGGGTACGAACCAAATATTTTGGGTATGAACCATTTTGACGACCGGAATGTTCACTCATCATCAGCATACAATGAGAGTCACAATTTCTGACCAAATATGAAATTCTTACGGTTTTCCTTTCTTTCTTATATTACAATTTGTTAAAGACTCTATTATGCAAGGTTACCAAGATTACGATCACGTTCGTGCTTACGCCAGAAATAGAACTTCTTTCGCTTGGTGTTTGTATTTATATCTTGACACACAAGTGTCACAACTACCCTTTCCTCTTAAAGTGTGGCGAATAAATAACAAATGGTTTTGTCGAATCTATTTACCTGTTCCAGGATTTCGATGTCGTCTTTCTCAGGATTTCTTCACCTGTACAGCGCAAACAATTTTGATGTTCAAAATAGCAAAAACATCAAATTCATTAAAGACTAAGTATTAAACAACCCCACATTTTCTATTTCAGAAGAAATTGATACTTGCTTGTAGTAAGGTTAAGTCAAAGACCGAATGAACATATTTTTCAGGACGTTCGGCCAACTTATTCAACATGGACGTGCATTTACCCAATACCCCACACACACACACACAAAAGAAATTTGCTCTTAACGAGCAGTTTCACATTTTCCAACAATGTTTTCTGCCTTATCAGAAGATTATTTTTCAATTTCATCAGATTTTGAAATGCTTCTATAGACGCTTCAGTTTGCGACAGTCGAACATTTGGCGATTGGTAAAGGAGTAATCGCCGTTTTCAACATTAAGATAAGTGTGCTCAATGACTTTTACAGACTAAAGCCCCAAGTATCGTTGGGGTCCGGGTCCGATGCGTGTTTATACACAGACTAGTAAACATTGACCTAAACCCACAGGCTAAGCCCCGAGCAATCCAGGTTCGATTCTCGATATCGCACATTTTAACACCGATGAGTGTAGTGTACACAGGTAAAAGACCGTTGATTACGTTGATTTGACAGGTTTACAGTAAGAGTTGGAGGGTATAGATAAGGATAGTTCTATGTTGCATTTGTATGGTGTATAACGCCGTATCAACACTTTCCACCAGCACTAGGCTGGGGCTCTGAAGTGACTTGTCAAATGTAACTCCTACGAAAGCAATGGTGTCAATGGGGCTCGAACCCGTGACCCCCGAGCTCTAAGTCCGCCAAATTAACCATTGGCCCGCGCACGACCCTCCATGTTCAATTTAAGTTGTATCATAAGCTAAAAATTCTTGTATGTACCTCCACTTTAATTAATGTTGATTTTCTCTCATTGTGTAAACCCATATAGACCTGGAACCGACCGCATGCTTATACAAACAGGTAAGATCCAGGCTAGCCGCCAAGTAAATTGGCGGTTGGCCTGTAACCAAACCTGTTTGCTACTCTTAGTGTCTTTCCTCATCGAAATTTAGCAGTTATTTATGGTTTTGGAAAGCAGATGACACAAAAAGTATTTTCATGAAAAATTACCCAGCATTTTAAGGGTTAACTCAAGCTATATATGTAGAATTTATCCAATTCTTCACATGGAGTTATGTTGATGCAAAAGTAAATGACTAATTAGAGGTACATGTATCTGTATGTAAAATGAAAAATGTCCTTCTTTGTCTTGTGTGAAAATTGAACACAAGCATGATTGATAGTAAAGAGCAAGTTCTCCTTTGAGCACTATGGATTTGATTTGTTTTTTTTGCAAACAGTGCACATGCATAAAACAAATTCCATGAGTCATTGGCTAGAGGTGTTATTTCTCTTTCTCTTTTAAAGCCAAGACGATTGACATGATTAGCTGAAATAATAAGGGAGATAACAACCATATGATTAAAATTGATGGAAGGTATTAGTTACTTCCCTTTGTTATGAAATGTAACCGACCGACCGACCGACCGACCGACCGACCGACCGACCGACCGACCGACCGACCGACCGACCGACCGACCGACCGACCGACCGACCGACCGACCGACCGACCGACCGACCGACCGACCGACCGACCGACCGACCGACCGACCGACCGACCGACCGACCGACCGACCGACCGACCGACCGACCGACCGACCGACCGACCGACCGACCGACCGACCGACCGACCGACCGACCGACCGACCGACCGACCGACCGACCGACCGACCGACCGACCGACCGACCGACCGACCGACCGACCGACCGACCGACCGACCGACCGACCGACCGACCGACCGACCGACCGACCGACCGACCGACCGACCGACCGACCGACCGACCGACCGACCGACCGACCGACAGACCGACCGACCGACCGACCGACCGACAGACCGACCGACCGACCGACCGACCGACCGACCGACCGACCGACCGACCGACCGACCGACCGACCGACCGACCGACCGACCGACCGACCGACCGACCGACCGACCGACCGACCGACCGACCGACCGACCGACAGACCGACCGACAGACCGACCGACAGACCGACCGACCGACAGACCGACCGACCGACAGACAGACAGACAATACCACAAGTCATTGGAATAACGGTACTATTTAGAATACCTACTTACTTACTACCCTATTAGACTTATATGCAAACAAAATTCAACCTTCCGCGTACGTAAAGTAAACTACTTATAAATTTCATTAACATACTAGATATACCATAATTGATACTATTAACTAAAAGTAGTTCTTATCTTAAGAAGCCGGTGAGAACAAATACGATGTTTCCCGTTTGTTCTCCCGTCGTAAACTCTCAGAAAAATCAGCATCGGTGCATTTGAAATTCAATCGAACTGAAGAAGCTTAGAATCTTAATGCCTTAATCACATTACTTCCGCCTAATTACATTCTAATCTAGCACATCCGTACCAAAAAAGTAGTCCACTAATCTTGCATGCTCCCGTGTTTGCATTGGTTTTGACAGATAAAAACATGTTTAATTGTGAATATAGAAAACAAATTTGACACCGTGTAGCATAATTAGGGCCTGTTGATATCCAGATGTTTAAACAATTCGGACTGTTGATGCTGAGAATTCTACATTATATATCTGAATGAACTATCTCACAGTATGTGTTGTATGGGTAACAACTGTAAAAAAGAAAATCTAATCAATCCTCACCACTAATAAATGGCGGCTAACAATATCTACGTATTAAAGATTCTGAAAACAATTGTTTTTAATTTATTGATTGTGAAAAGAGCACATGATTGACATCACTTATTTCATTTATTCAACTTTTTCTTTTTCCAAATCATTCTTTTTCAATTGTTATCTCTTAATTGTCATATAGTGGAGATGTTATTCCAAATTTACCGGAACATTAATGAATCAATAATTAAACTTATACGTTGTACATGTGAAAAGATTCTTGATAATTACAATATGTAAATACCTGCCAAGGGGATGGCCGAATCTAAGTTGGTAGAACTTGTGGCCAAACCCTTTTGCCTTATTACTTGTTGCTTGATTAAATATACATGTATCTTTTGTAAATTGTTATGACAATAAAATATGTTTAAAGTAAAGTAAGAGAATTTGGGCCTTTTATCGAAAGGAAATAGTTTTTCATAGATATCGGTTGCTTTTGGAGCGTCCCATGATTAAAATGTCGACCAATTTCATAATCTTGATCCAAGACAACCGGAAACATCTCCGTCACTGTGGCCTTTTGGTTAATACGTCTGCATCGGAACGGGGAGGTCGAATTTTCGAGCCTAACGGAAAGCGTTTGATCGAATAAGTTTCTCACCGAACTTGTTTCAAAATGGCCGGTTCGTGGGCCGCGAGCTAGTTAAATTGAATGGTTGCCGACTTATATCCGCTTGGCGCCTGGCATAGTGATATAAATTGGGAGGTACTTGGTATAATAAGTGAGAAGTGTCTCATAAGCCAAATTGACTGGCCCTTTCAATAGGGCTGACATTATAATAGACAAAACAATATCCTTTTAACTTTACCATTTGAAGCATTTCACGAATTAAAGAGGTTGTTTCAAAAACCCGTTTAAATGGGAGGGAGGGTGGGAGGGAGGGAGGGAGGGAGGGGAACAATATGACCCACAATTATTATCACCACGCACTTTTAGCTATATGATGTGTTTAAGGATTGAGACGAACGGAAGTAAGATATGATAAAGTAAAACGTATTCATGCGCGCCAACAGAAATAGAAAGTCCCGCTCATTTTCCCGGCGTGTTCTACATCTGTTTATTGACTCTTCCCCGTGTTTGCTTTGAATCCTAAATTTCACGCAATCATGAACAACAATCACACGGCCATAGACAACGTTACGTTTACCCTCCACTTTGATGTTCACTTCACACACTCTCCCCATCTCTCTAGAAAAATAATTATTTTCTATTTCAACCACCAAAATAGTTCTATGAAGGATTGGAACGGAAGTAATTGTATTCATACACTTATACTATAACATGATCAAATATTTCGGTAATGAAATGTAATCAAATATGAGGGATAGTTTTGTCATGATTATTGTTGTTTTGTCAGTTGTGTTGAAGCCATAAAACGTAGTTCCGAAAAGACTATTAGGACATTGCAATATACGAAAAGATGGACGCACTTTATATTGTAACACAGCGACATACCATGTTTTACTTCATATAAGTACAGCCTGTTGTTTCTTTTATTTTGTAAGGGTTACAAGAAAGCAACGTGAAGGAATGGGGCAAGATTGAAATATTTTCACCAGTTTTACCATGATACAAGTTCATTAGACCATTAACACAAATAAACACATGTTTTCGACTGTTTTATTGCACGTACCAATAGTAATTTGTTAATATGTATACAGTATACATAATTCCTATTACAAACAAAGACCTCAAACCCATTATACAAAAGTTCAAAAGTATATTTGTATATTTATATTGTACACTTTATTGTTGATAGTTATTTGCCATATAAATTTATACAACTTTGCCAAATGAGAAATTTGATTCGAAAACAAATGCGTACAGAGGGTCACAGAAATGGTGTTTTGATGGGAAATTATAAATGGTTCAAATACAAATTACTAGCAGACGAAAATAGCAACTAAAAGTGGGCAATACTTTTATGATGATATTTGTTAAAGACTAATACATAAGATACATAAATTGCGTCCAATGAGCGGACCGTCCGTATGTCATGGTGGTTTCAAAAGGTTTCTATTTCAATTTGAGTTGTTTTGTTGCTAGGGGTTATTTTGTTTGTTTGGAAGCGTATTATTTGTACAAAATATTTCCCTTCCGTTGATCAACATTCCGTTAAAACAGTTCCATGTAACCGTGGTTTGTCGAAAGAATGCCGTCGCAATCGTGAATAGACAAACGACCAGGGTACCGTTTTATTTAACCAGTTAAGATATTCACCCCTAATGGAGAAAGGTCAGAATAACAGTCAACGATTTAAATGAACAAATGCTGTTATAAGATCCATTTTTTTTCATTAGATTTTTTTATGGATTGAACATTTTTTTTGCCACCTTTCATTCATGTAATTTTGATATCAATGTAAAGATTTGTATTTGAGGTAAGGTAATTTATGAATTTAGTAACAGGAATCATTGATATTTGTAAAAATAAATTCAAAGTCAGAAAGTTTCGAAAAAGGGCTTGGTAAATGCCTTTAAAATGATAAATACTTTCATGATTTTTATTTCAATGTATTCTTTAACCAAAGCAAATACAAGTTTTCGATTAGGGATGGACTACCTTAAGAAAAATTTTGCGTAAGACAAAACTGATACACATGGTATTATCTTTAATGAAAGGAAATTATTGCAATATGACGCGTCATTGGAAGCGTCTTTACAAACAACAGAAAGTAACTCGTGTCTGTTTGTAGCGATTCTGGGTAACATATGAATTTTTGTATGGGTATATTTGTTCCCCATTGCAAAAGCACAGTTCTCTTCTGTGTTAAACACTTGTGCAATGGTTGGACTATTCCTCCGTTGTTTAGCAACAACAAGCGGTCTTAGATATAAGAGTATATAGTCATTTTGCCGAGTACTATAGCATTCCCTTTGAGCATTCTATATGTTTGTTCCCTTTAGCTTCCGTACACATAACATGCATGTTTCGTCCAAATCAAACCACATCGCTTACACCGCCGCTATCAACCCACTTAGTCATCCTGCCTTCATTTTTCACACGTATCGCACGCTATTTTGTCAAAGCATCGGGCTGCTTTTATGGACGAAAATAATGTCATTTGATACTTTGAAAAAGATATTTATATTTTCAAAGAAATTGCATTTATGGAGCAATCTATTTATAAATCATTTATTTGGAAAAACATGTGTTAAACTCGTGCAGATCACTGTTACGTTGTCATATTGTAAGTTTGAAATGTTGTTTAAATAGGAGGAATTGCTCGTTTGTGCTATCTCCCCTTTTACCGACACTGCTTTCAACAATAATTTCAAAAGTCGTCTGGATACGACCTGATAAAGCCAGTAATCATTTAAGTAGTCCAAACAGTTTTAAATACCACGCTTTTCCCATCAGGACGGATAAAAACCATTTAACCCTTTACCAAACGGAAAATTTTCGACTGTCCTTAATTGAAAGAGTTTGTCGACTACATTTCAAAAGGTGATGATATTGAAAAACACTCTTTTGATTGGACAGAAAACATTGTGGGAAAAGGAGAAATTGCTCGTTACGAGCAATTTCTCCTTTTCCCACAATGTTTTCCAGAATTGTCTGCAACAAACTGGTTAAATGCCGTTATTGTCTGGTAAAGGGTTAACCCCGGATTGCACGGTCGGTATTTTGAAATGGGTGAGCCGATGTTGTGTAGCGAACTGTCTAAACAATGTGAAATGTTTTGAAATCCCACGTATCAATAGTATACGGCGAATGGGGCAAAGACCAACGGTGCCAGTGTAAATTGAAATGTCGACATTCCATTAGAACGGCTAACAAATGTCATCATCAGGAGGCAGAATTTTTTTTTTTATTGTCCACGAGGCTGAAATCGGTAGAGCGTTTAAACTTTGTCACAGGTCCGTTGTTATTTCGTGTTTATATGACTATTCAGTTGTATAATTGTACGTATGTAATCGTATGTACTCATATGTAACTGTATATATTGTCAGTTGCACTATATATACATGTACAGAGAATTGAGATATTGTCCATTTTTCATAAATCAAATATTTCAATGATTTAAAAGATAAGCTACACCTTTTCTATGAATGCATTTCGTACTGACGCATATAAGAAATTGCTGTACTTTCTATACAATCATGTCCTCAAATAAAAAAGTTAAAATAAGAAAAGTTGCCAACTTCTTGTTCCATGCTTTTCAGTCGAGAAAGGATATCTTGAAAGAAAATGGTGCATGAGTGGGCATGCTCAATTTATCATCTTATTTTAATATACAGTATTAAATATATCATATTATACTTGACACAATCATAACTATGTTATTAGGTTAACCTCTTGATCAAAATATGTATGTAAAATTTGTAGTATGGGCCTGAGGCCGGAAATATTGAAATACACATGTGTATTATTGTACTGTAGTGTATAGTTGTATGTAACTATATGTATTGTCAGTTACATTGGGTATACTTTTGTCAGTGACCGTCCTATCTACAGTTACATTGGGTATACTTCTGTCAGTGACCTTCCTATCTACAGTTAAATCGGGTATACTTTTGTCAGTGACCGTCCTATCTACAGTTACATTGGGTATACTTCTGTCAGTGACCGTCCTATCTACAGTTACATTGGGTATACTTCTGTCAGTGACCTTCCTATCTACAGTTAAATCGGGTATACTTTTGTCAGTGACCGTCCTATCTACAGTTACATTGGGTATACTTCTGTCAGTGACCGTTCTATCTACAGTTACATTGGGTATACTTCTGTCAGTGACCTTCCTATCTACAGTTAAATCGGGTATACTTTTGTCAGTGACCGTCCTATCTACAGTTACATTGGGTATACTTCTGTCAGTGACCTTCCTATCTACAGTTAAATCGGGTATACTTTTGTCAGTGACCGTCCTATCTACAGTTACATTGGGTATACTTCTGTCAGTGACCGTCCTATCTACAGTTACATTGGGTATACTTCTGTCAGTGACCGTCCTATCTACAGTTACATTGGGTACACTTCTGTCAGTGACCGTCCTATCTATACCATCATATCAAAAATACCATTGGAAACATCCAAATATTTGTAAACTTTCAAGTATTATGAAAGCAGAAAATAAAAAAGAACAGAAAAACTTGGCAGTGTATGTTTACAAAAGTTTCGAAATAACATTTTACAATAATTTCCAGTTTACAAAAGTTTCGAAATAAGAAATAGAACATTTTAGAATAATGTCCAATAAGTATTACTGGGCAACTTATTGTATGTTGTCCTATATCTGCTACCATTGTGTTATGTTTATGTATATGTAATGTCTATAGACTTTTTGATATATTGTAACTTTATCCTACATTAAGTGATGGCAAGATAAGCGTTTGCTTCTTATCCGTTTCCGAAACAAATATTTCGACTGTCCCAAATTGAAAGAGTTTGCAGACGACATTTCAAAATGTGATGAAATTGGAAAATAATCTTCTGATAGGGCAGAAAACATTGCGGGGAAAGGAGTAATTGCTTGTTTTGAGCAATTTCTCCTTTTCCCACAATGGTTTTCCAGAGTCATCTGCAACAAAGTAGTCAAATGTCGTTATTGTTTGGGAAAGGGTTAATTGTTTGTGTACTGATGGGCCTATGACCTTTATGCATCAATGAAATATCTATATATCTACATAGGTCTTTTAATGTGTATAATTGTAAATAATTATTTCTATCTTCACTACCGATTTAGTCTCATATATTTACTTCGTACCAGAAATGATATATCTTATATTGGGCAGTGTGATCTTACGATGAAGGCATAATAATACTGGTATCTTGTTGAACAACCGACTCTTACTTTTCTCACACTTTAAAAACCTATTGTAATCAGATAGTTCCATGTACGTTTTGCTTTGATAAAGAAATAAGGTAAGATTTGGGTAATGAAGGAAAGTCAGAATATTAGAATTAAAGATTTAAAAAAGCGCATGCCATTTTAAAATCAAGTTTCATATTATAAGAATCTTTCATGGATTAGAATTTGTATTTGCCAACTTTGTTTATGAAATTTTAATTCCAATGTGAAAATTAAAATTTAAAGGGAGGTAATTAATATGAAATAAATAACAAAAACGTTGATATTCATTTAGTAAATATAAATTCAAAATCAGACAAATTTTGAAAATGGGCTCGGTGAATGTCTTCGAAGCGATGCATATTTCATGAATTACATTTAAACTTATTCTTTAACCAAAACAATAACCAGTTTTCCATTACCCAGGTCTTACATTAATATATATCTCGCAGCCATATAAAAGGGCTGTCATTTTTATTCTTAGTATTTTATTTCTATTCTTATTCTTTAAAAAAAAAAGAATGGAATACCTGGAAGACACGCGGCTAGCGGACCAAGACTTATCGACCACGTTTGCAACCCAACGAGCAATTTCTCCTTTTCAAACAATGTTTTCTTCCTATAGGAAGATTACTTTTCATTTTTCTTATCAAGTTCATCGCATTTTGAAATATCGTCTGCAAACTCTTTCACTTTGGTACAGTCGAAAATTTGGCGTTTGGTAAAGGGTTAAATGAGTAGATGAAACTGCAAATCACTGCGCGATTTCTATGCAGTACAGATGTGCGCCCGTTTATCCTGTCACCCGACACGCGGTGTTTCGAAAAATCATCCCCTCCCGTAAAACACATTAATAGTGGATAAATAAATAGACGGAGAAATGATTATTTTCTCTATTTTCCTTTTCTTTCAAAACATATGTTTAACCTCGCAAACGACGGGCCGATTTCGCGGAAATATGTTTGGAGCGGAACCTTGGCTTAACGAAGGAAATACCGGGGATTTCCAGCATCAGATCAAATGTGTTTATTTTTACTTAGGGAAGTTATTTTTTCTCCAGCGTTTTTCTTCTTCATGTATTGAATCTATAGCCGTACTCTTGTTTCATGTCTTCTTAGATTTAGGTGGAGATAAAAAAGAATCAAAATTGTTTATTTATTTCGCCTTTGCTTTATCCCCTTTGATTCCATTGTTTAGGCCCAAATTATACTCATTTTGAGGCACCTAACTTGATTTAAGAAACCATTGAGAAAGCAAGAAACGCTGATTGATGATGAATAATTTGTACTCGTGTACGAATGGTCACTGCCGCTATTCCATGTGTAAATATGAACCTCCTTTATTAGATACGTGTTTTAACGTAACTATACGTAACTATAAACTAACCATAGCTAATGCACTAGTATCACGTCGCATTGAATACGAAGTACTTATGCTAGAATTGCTGTCTCTGCCTTGTTTGTTCATTTACTTAGATCCACTTTTACATTTCTAACAACACAATAATACAATGGTACTTTTTACAAATACAATTATTAGCAACAATGTAAATATTTTCTTTACATAATAACGTATGTATCGAGGGTTCAATGCAAGACTATAGTAAGTGCTGAACAAACATGAAGCACTAACTATAGTATTGCATTGAATCTTCGGTATATACCTGCCCATGTCATATTTAGTGAAAAGCAATGTTTGTCTAATATGCCAATACATGAAATGATATAAGCAATTAGCGTCTGCTCTAGGATTCAGAGCTTTAGGCTCATCATATATTCCTTTAGTCTATGTCAATGTCAATGTTCAAACCGAATTATTTTTCATTCATGTGGCAGGTTCTTTTTGCTTTAATACTCTTTTAGATAAATAAATAAATAAAGAAAGAAAGAAAGAAAAACAAAGAAAAGAAAACAATTTATTTAATGTGTAAATTTGAAACCAGTGAAAATTGAAAACACAACGATAACCATTTATTAAAGTGTGCATGGTCATTCCGGAAAAGGAAGAAACCAGTGCGTCAAAAGCAGAAATTGACTTTTGATTGGCTAAAGTGTGAGTAAGTTCGCTTGATTAAAAGTCGAGAAACAACTTTCGACGTCGACGCATTATACGATATTTATATCGTAGGTGTATAGTCGTTGTTTTAACGTGTTTCTGTTTGCCCACAAGACGTATGTTAAATCCTATCAATACGTTACCCATATACACGTTCGTTAGCTAACATATCAACCCTTTACCAAACGCCGAACTTTCGACTGTTCCAAATTTGAAAAGGTTGCAGACAACATTTCAAAAAGTGATGAAAATGAAAAATGATTCTCCGATAGGCCAGAAAACATAGTGGGAAAAGGAGTAATTGCTCTTTAAGAGCAATTTCTTCTTTTTCCATCATGTTTTCCAGAGACGTCTGCAGCAAACTGGTCAAATGTCGTTGTTACTTGGTTATGGGTTGATTTTTACAGTAGTTAATGGTTATACTAAGTTTCTGCTTGGTACTTATTTCCTCAAAAGCACCCTTTATTTAAAGAAAAATCAGATATGATGGAATATTCAATTTACGCAAAGTGCAAACAGATAGAATAAACTAAACTGGGATAAACGCAAACCTTACTTTTTGACCTAAATTATCAAAAGAAGGAAACGCATTCCTCATGAGCCTTGGCAAACGGAACATGTAGGTTTTATAAAGAAATAAGAGGAATATATAAGGCAGTTTTACAATAGAAATCCTTGTGTGTTCAAACTTATACACCTTTTGAATTGTTCAATCATTAACACGTTCAACTGCATAAGAATTTATTACAAATTAGCCAATGAGAAGAAAATAAGCCAACTTCATAATCAGACTTTGTAAAACAAATGTAATGAGACATTCACTCACTAACTATCCTGTTTATTTGTTCAGGCCAACGATTAATCCTCTGCTGAGTGTGGGGCCTGACTGTCCAGTCTCGATCTTAGCCTTCCTCTCCATTCTCTTCTATGGTTAGGGTTGATGGTGTTCATGCCCAGGATCTTCCTGTCTCGCTTCAAGATAGTTTGGGTCTACCAGCGGACTTCTCTGCAGGGACTTTCAATTGTCGGACTTGGGCGATTCATCCATTGCTACACTCAACATGCCCTAGCATGATGTCTTTGAGGCTTTCCAACTTCAGTTGAGCTAGGAGGGATTCAAACATTCTTGTCCTATATTGTGTACGTTTTATTCTCTGATGTTTACATATTCAGCACTATTTTCGCATTACTTTATGTATGCATATAAGCGTGTATTTACATGTACTTTCCATTAGTTCATGTATGTGTATATGTAGTATATGTTGTAATAACAATGAACCTTAAGTGTTCAAGTCATGGAATAAACTTCTCTTCTCTTCTGTTCTGTAAAGATTGTTGAAGTGTGCGCATAAACCAAGACAAATGTGACATAACGTTCCGAAACATTGTTTGATTAAGACAAACATCATTTTGAAATAGGACCAACGTTGAGATATCAATTAATCTGTTGGTCTTGCCAGCATTGTGCCACATAGTTTTAAAGCAACTGTCTTTTAAGCATAACTTAGTATGGTCAGGATTTGAATTATTACTGTTAAAAACGGTGTTAAACATAACTAATATAGTTATAATCATGTACATATAAACAAGAATCATAACCAAAGGATAATTGAATCAGTGCAATAAACATCTCTATTCTTTTGTACACAACACTATGTAATTGAATTCAATAGTGTACTAAAATGTGTCAGGCACCAATAGAATGGGAATAAAATGAATAAAACAACGTTCTTGTAACAAGTATAGAAGCAGTGAGCATTAGTGTTGCCTGGTGAATATACGCACTAAATAACAACATACTCATTTTTGCCTCACTCAGATTATAAATCAAAAGCATTAAAATTAGCAACAAATGATAAGTAAAATACCTCATAATCAATTGTTTTCTCAGTTGTCTGTAACCGTTTTATAAGAATGTACATATTTCAGGTAAAGTGTAAACGGAAAAAATTAATAACAATCCTCTTTTACTATCTATAAAGACAGCATAAACATCAACTGTGAGACGTGTCAAGAAACATTCGACACAGAATCTTAACACAACATTCATTAAAACCATCGTAACACAATGTGAAAATATAGCATAACAAACCTACTCATAGCAACAACAAGCAAAACGCGCAGATTGTGTCATTTCCACATGGAACAATTAGACACTAATTGGCAAATAAGAAAGACAAGCACTGCACGGTTTAACAATTGCAGAAATCTGCTTATTTATCAACATATAAGTATAGCTCTAATCTGTCATCAACAACAAAATATTTACCGGGGTTGTAACAAACGAGAACAATGTTTTCCTAAAAAATATATACTTTCGAAAACACTGTGGAATAAGGAGGAATTGCTTGTGCCAAGCAATTCCTTCATATTCCACAATGTTTCATTCCATGGAACTATGTCCATAAATAAAGTACATAATCGTACGTCTTTATTTGACCACAATATCCCTTTGTGTGATTCGTCTTTAACGAGCATTTCAAGCTAGCATGTCAGTGGAAGGTGTTTGTATACTTATATTCGTTATTAGACATTATTTTGTAACCGAAATACGCGTGTTTTCTAAATAATACGAGGAAATTTGCAAAACACAACCCCTAGCAATGTTAAATAAATACAAACGCATGCATCCACACGAGTATGTCACTCATCATGAACGCTAGCCAATTAGTGACTCCGAAATATTCCGTCAAAACGCAAACTGACGAAAGAAGGAAAATGATAACAATTCCACATGTAGACATATTAGTTCCTAATAATTATAGATGTCACTTCTGAGTTTAATGAAACTTTAACTGCGTTTTTCCGAACATGCAATAAAATGAGAATAAACAATTTCCTATCCACTGAACTTTTTAAAAAAAAAAAAAAAAAAATTACTTAGAGTAAGTGCTGCCTAACTAGTGACCCTTAAATACTTTCATAACAAAAAGAGATAAATGGAAGATAGAAATGATAAATCCAATGGGATAGTGTTTTATTTTTGGCATTTGAACGGTTATAAATACATATGCCCAATATTTTCTTCTTATCAGAGATAAATAATTACTGTACATAAATTAGTGTACACATCATTGTTTGTAATGTTGTTTATAAGAAGATAGCACTAACTAGCTTATATATTTGATCTTAACACTTTTAATTCTTACAGTTCTATATCGTTGTTCCAAGTTTCTGCTTGGAATAGGTTTCTTCTTGAATAGCAAAGTGTATTTAGAAAGTTCAGATTATATGAAAAAATCATTTCATCCCGAAGCGCAAACAGATGAAAGAGGCTAAAGTGGGATAAACTTAATAGCTATAAGCTCGTTCTTGATATATATGTTCTACAGGGACTAGATCGGGCCAATGGTGAGAGTCAGATAAGTTACACATTTGAAGTAGATAATGTCAGTACCTCGAGCTTCTGATTGTCGAACTGTTCTATATCTCGAAGGAAATACGGGTTGTTCAGATGTTCTTTGTATCTATATCTTTATACCCCAAACACTCGTACGTCGAACTCTCTCTCTCTATGTATCGAACATTTGTATCGTGTTTTTCGAGATTTTACTGTACTTCTTTAGACGAATGGTAGACTTGAAGTTGACACTTACATTCGATCCAGACACCTATATGTCGAATTTTCTGTAGGTCTAACATCTTCATCTTTAAAGTTGACTTACTAAATACCTATCGTTATTCCCGGCTTGTCAAGCTATAATGGACTAATGGGATTAGGACCTCCCCCCATCAATTGTGAGCCTGACATAGGAATATAACCGAAGCCCTGTTAGTTTCGATGTAAAGGTCTAGTAAAGCAATGGCGTAAAGTATGAAGAGCGCTGATGAGTAAACACGCTTTAACCCATCATCAAACAATAACGACATTGATCAACTTTGTTGCAAGCGACTTTGGAAAATATTGTGGGAAAAGAAGAAAGTGCTAGTGACAAACAATTTTTCCTTTTCACACAATGTTATCTGGCCTATCAGGAATTATTTTCCAATTTCGTTACATTTTGAAATGTCGTCAGCAAACTCTTTCATTTTGGAGAAGTCGAAAATTGGCGTTTGGTAAAGGGTTAAACAGACAATTTCTCCGATATGCCACCGAGAGAGAGCTTGCTGGCAGGACGGTTAGGCAAGTAGTTCCACTAATTATATCTGGAAACTGCATTCCTGGCTTGTTCGGTTAGATCGTATTACCTTGTTAGAACATATTCTTGTTAATTCCTAAAACAAAAGATGACAGAAAAATCGAACGCACCGGAAACATGGTAAATCGTTTACCAGCAAAGCATTTTCTGATTGTTCGTTGCTTTTTTCTTTACCCTGCTTTCCTTTCTTTGCGATTTCGCAACAGCTGACGTTTAACTTGGTTCTTTCGAAAGTCAAAAATCTATTAAAAAATCGGTACTGTCCGTAAAGGCTTATGAAAGACATTGGACAAAAATCGTTTTGTTTTTTTCATTCTAAATATAATTTCATCATATTGCATATTTTACAATGATTTCACTTTTGCTGCGAAAAGATTGGGCCTCTATAGCTAAAGCCGCTTTGTGTTAAGATTCGTTGGAATTATGATTGTTTTAGACCCTTTACCAAACGCCAAATTTTCGACCGTCCAATATTGAAAGACTTTGCAGACGACATTTCAAAATGTGATGAAAATGAAAAATACTCTTCTGATAGGGCAGAAAACATTGTGGAAAAGGGGGAATTGCTCGTCACGAGCAATTTCTCATTTTCCATAATGTTTTCAAAAGTCGTCTGGTCAAACATCGTTACTGTATGGTAATGGGTTACAGTCAGGCTAGTAGAACACACGCCCTGGTGACCCCATTCTTTATCAAGTATAAGTATCGGTGACTTGAAATTCCCTGCACCGCAAGTGCTTTAATTATTTTGCCAATGGTCAAAAACGCAGTCGAATCTTAAATTCGAGCTGAGGGCATGAACTTCAGTTTAAAACATTTGTATACTCGAGTAGGATTCATAGATATTTCAAGTGAACACAAACCACGGGTAAAGTCATTGATGTAATGTTACCAATACAAAAGTACAAGTCCTACTGGTTCGATGCCAGTGGTGAAAAAGTAGAGTGTCGGCCTTTTTACAGCGGGTCCTGGGTTCGGATCTCATAGGCCAGCTGAAAATTACCGGGATTAACCCACACATCGGCACAGGAACTGGTTTAGTATCCTTTACAATCGATGTAAAACAAATATGGTAAATTAAATAAGGTATTGGTCAAATACACAAGGTGCAATAAAATGCAATATAAAATTTTCTTGATTATCGTTATGGATGTACAACAATGGTTATACAAGTCATACCGTACGTAATGAATGCCTTTTTCAAAGGAAACCTCTAGAAGGGTTGTAGCCTGTGTATCGCATAGTTTGAAAAGTGGAACATATTCTAAGACGATTGGTCTTTTCTGATTAAACTCATTAACACGATGATATTATGTTTTCTTATGAAAATGATAGTCTAGACATTTCACAACAAAATGATACCCATCTTCAATATCGGCGAGATAATTCCTCGACTTAAACCATTTCAAAACAATCACGTCATTTGACCGGTTTGTTGCAGACGACTTATTGAGCATTACTCATTTTCCCACCATGTTTTCTTCCCTATCGGAAGATTGTTTTCTAAATTCATCAAATATTGAAATGTCTTCTACAAACCCTTTGAATTTGGGAGAGTCGAAAATTTGGGGTTTGGTAAAGGGTTACTTACCGTATCGAAGACCGAGACGGTCGGCTGAGGAAAACCAGGCGCCTATCATGTGACTGCAATCAGGCGGTGGTCATTCTACAATTACAGATTCCATTTAACCCTTTCCCAAACAATAACGGCATTTGACCTCTTTGTTGCATACGACTTTAGAAAACATTGTGGGAAAAGGAAAAATTGCTCTAAACGAGCATTTTTTCCTTTTCCCACAAGGTTTTCTGCTCTATCTGACGAATATTTTTCAATTTCATCACATTTTGAAATGTCGTCTGCCAACTCTTTCATTTTTGGACAGTCGAAAATTTGTTGTTTGGTCAAGGGTTAACGGACCACTAATCTAATAACGGAGCACCGTTAATGAAGCCTAATAGGCTTATCAGCACGGATTATCGGCGTAATAGTGTCCATCATAATACCGATAACGAACGAGATATAAACATATCAGTTCTTATTAATTCGTTCTCTAGTTGTAAGGAATATATCTAGTGGAGCCAAACTTTATTGGTTCTGTATGTATGTAACATGTTATGTAAAGTAAAAGTATGTATGTTGTACATGAACAGAAGCCGTACTAGGTTATGCCATTAAAATGTGTCTATGTCTAGTCTGTGTTTATGTCTATGTCTATGTCTATGTCTGTGTTTATGTATAAGTAAGTGTCGAAAGTGTCCCTTTGCAGATAAGTCCATATATCATAACGAAATCACCGAATGCAACTTCTTTCTAGATTATGGGAATATAAAATGTGAATCATTTCTGACATTTGTCTTTGATTATGGGAATATAAAATGTGAATCATTTCTGACATTTGTCTTTGATTATGGGAATATAAAATGTGAATCATTTCTGACATTTTTCTTTCTATCATATGCATAGTAAAACTGTTACTAATTGAATAATCTAAGCGTCAATTGTTGCCTGTAGAGCTTCTTTACTTGGAACAGTTGCACATTAGTCGCTTGATTATTTCATTCAAGAACAAAGCTCTATTTAATGAGATTTTCACCATTTGATATTATACGTTAGATAACTCTGACGACAGTTCACATTTTGCATTTGAACGAAAGACCAGCCTATATTGGCGTGTCAAGACGTTCTCTCAGATGATTAGACAATTTTACGCCATAGTCTTCCAGATTGGTGTATCGCAAGTAAGATTGTCCGCGAACTACATTATATTGTAGCAGTATATAAAACTGATTCAGGATCTGAATTGTTAATCCTGTCATTGACAGTTGATGATGGGTGTCTTCAGGACGCGAGGGTCGTGGGTTCGAATTCCGTGAATAGTGGGGTTCAGTTGGTGGCATTTAGTACATTCGACGCTGATTATGTATTATGATTATGATCGAAACCAACGATTGTGTTTGTTGTGCAATTAGAGGGAAGTGAACGACGAATATGTTTACATTCTCGTTTGTAATAAATACAAATAGATCAGAAAGACATATATAGAAAAGTTTATTGTGAACGTTTGTGTATGCAAACATTTGAACGCATATTCCAATCGAAAACTCAAAAGATCATATATGATTTACAAACGTTTTAAAGCACGCATTTAAAATAAGAAACATGTGTATAAATCCCATGATTACTGACTAGATAGCGAACTGTTATACATGTTCATCATGCATATTCTCATTTTATGCAAATATTTCTTCCGTGGTAGTTATTACTTTTGAGACGACGGTAACATGCTATGAAAAGTAATTGGACATATGTGTTATGTATATGACTAGAAGCTGTACTAGCTTCTCATTAAAATGTATCTTTGTCTAATATCTATGTTTCTACTAAGTACGAACGATTTTGAATAATACAAACTTCGCTTACTAGTTTTCCCCGTTTTGGGAATGATAAGTTTTGAAGGAATAGCCTGCACCTGAATGAAACGTATGCCTAATCATTAGACTAGCAATGTACAAGGTGGTGATGTCTGTTATGATTGATAGCTGAAATACGAGTAAGACAGTTTAACTTATACACGAATACAGACACGAAGTAATACTCCAAAACGGTGTGTGTTTCTGTAACTTAGGCGCTGTTCATTAGTACGCTAACACCAGCGGTTACATGTTTCGTGTACTGGTCGTACATGGAAATATAGACTAAAGGTATTGAAAGAAAATCACAAGCAGACTGCAATTTAGTGCAAGGCGGCCACTAATCCAGCATGCCAGCGACCAAACTAGCCAACAAGCCAGTCGGACACACAGAGAAACACAGAGACAGACTTGATCGATAAGAAAATCAATCGGTTAATATATCAATAAATCAATCAATTAGTCACTCAATAAAAGAAAATTGGATGAAATTGAAAAAACTTTCAATCAATTTTGAGTAAATATGGAATTTAGATATATTTATAAAGCATTTTCAAAACATTTTCATAACATTTTATCTTTATAGAATTATCTTGATTTTCAGCAGAAAAACGATACAAAAATGTTACAACACAAGACTCATTGTTGGCTCTATGTATAAATAATACTTTATGTTACCATTTTCTTAAACTGTTGCAAAGTCCAACATATTTGAAAGGTCATATTTTCTTCAAACAAACCCAAACATAATTGGTTAAAGGCTCTTAAAAAGAGATTAATAGTTATCACGAGAAAAACTCATCAGCACAACATAAACGTGAAAGCCAGCGATAAAGAACCCGGATCAGCCAGTTTAATAATGAAGATTGCTCGATTCTTCGCATCTGACCTGGTCACGTCATACACAAATATTTGAACCAACCAATCAGAATTCGTTATTTTGATTACGTAAACGACCATATTGTTGATAAACATGATTGAATTTGAGACAACCATTTTTCAAGTACAAAATAATCTTTCTTAAAGGAGTTTATTAAAAGGGGTTTCACAGCGTTCACAAATAACTTTTCATAAATTTTATGAACATAATAAGAGAACACCAACTATTTTTACAGTAATTTATTTGTACTCAAATCATTTGCCTTTAAGTAGCAATTAATTATATAAAATTCAGTAAAGGATAACCTGTTCCTCCAAAAGTTACCATTTTTTTTAAATTCTAATGATCTTTAATATGGTTGTGTTGCAGCTTTCAACTTGGACAAATTTCAAATGTTCGAATGGCGGGGTAATAGGTTAAACTGTTTGTAATGTCAACTGTTAAATAAACATTTAAAACATGACCTTCTTTCAGATAACCTAACAACGTGGCATAATATATATATAATTTCTATTTTTCGACTAGACATGCAACAATAACGACATTTTACCACGTTATTGCAGATAACTCTGGCAAACATTGTGGAAAAACGAAGAATTATTCTAAACGAGCAAGTTTTTTTTTCAACAATGTTTTCTGCCCTATCAGAAGATTAATTTCTAATTCTATCACATTTTGAAATGTAGTCTGCAAACTCTTTCAATTTGGGACAGTCGAAAATTTGGCGTTTGGTAAAGGGTAAAGGCTACAGTTTTGCAACATTAGAAAACTTTTTAAAGGAGCACATTTACGTATGTCATAACTGAAAGACATGGATAGTGTCTTTTATCGAAGTACAGTATTGCAAATCGAAACGTCAAAAGATCATATATCATTAAGCAAAATTTATAAAACATGCATTTAAAATAAGAAACATGTGTATAAATTCCATGATTACTAATTAGATAGCTAAATATTATACAGGTACATCATACTTATTTTCATTTTAGGTAAATCTTTCTTCCAAGGTGGTAATTATTTATTATTTTCATTTTTGAGGCGACGGTAACATGCTAAGATAAGTTATTGTAAATATGGCTTTTGTATTTGACTAGAGACTGCACTAGCCTATGTCAGTACAATTTGTCTATGTCTATGTCTCTGTCTCTGTCTATGTCTATATCGATTTTGATAAAGGAAATGTAATGCTTACATATCTTCATGTACCAAAAGTAATACAGGCAACTACGCAAATAGTGCACCGTTACTGGTTCATGAATAAAGTCGTCACTCAATGGGTTGCCAATGAAAACCGATATCTCGCTTATATGTTGAAAGAAATGTGAAGCGCGCAAAGATTCATGGCATTGTGAAGGCGAGGTATGCGTGCCATTTGACCTTAGCAATGTTTTGTTAAACCCTTGGACAAACTTTCATGGTCCGCCTTCCCACCAGTTTAACCCTTATAGTACTGGAACCGGCTTCATGCTTTTGCAAATAGGTTAGACCCAGGCCAGCCGCCAAGTAAATTGGCGGCTGGCTTGTGATCTAACCTGTTTGCAAGTCTGAGTATTTTAGCTCAAAAAAATTTAGAAGAAATATAAGGTTTGGAAAGCAGACGACACAAACATTTATTTTCAAAAATTACCCAGCATTTTTATGGTTAAACCATTATCCTACTTTTTTGCGTGGTCCACATTTCAAAGTATTGTATGAGGTAGTTTCCACTTTCCTGGCTTACTTACCGATTGCCGATGCTTCCTCTCGGTTTGAAACACGTCTTCCTCAATATGAGCCGGGCATCTCTACATAACTTAGATAATATTGACGCG
This sequence comes from Cerastoderma edule, assembly GCA_947846245.1. Taxonomy (NCBI): domain Eukaryota; kingdom Metazoa; phylum Mollusca; class Bivalvia; order Cardiida; family Cardiidae; genus Cerastoderma; species Cerastoderma edule. Next base: position 2,539,183 of record OX401417.1, on the reverse strand, counting down.
ATGTAAATAAACCACAAATATCAGGATCTCTTCAACAAAGAACTACAACCGTTTTCCAACTTGGCTGTGATTTAACGTCCTTTAGTATGAAGCAGCAAGTACGACTGCTGTTATAAAACCAAGTTTCATATTAATAAAATTGTTATTTGCCACCTTTTATTCGTGTAATTCTAATTTCAATATAAAAATTAAAAATTAAGGTGAGGTAAATACTATGGGAACTGTTATCTTGTAACGACATATGTATTCTTTTTAAGTTAGCACATTACAGTCAAACTTGTGTTAAGAGGCCAGCCTATGGGACAGAGTAAATTGGCTGTTTAAGACAGGTTGGCTGCTTAACACAAATTGATTTACACTATAAATCTAACAATGGGACTTTCTGTAGTGGCTGTTTAAGGCAGGTTGGCTGCTTAAAAGGGTGGCTGCTTAACACAAGTTAGACTGTATATAAAACCAGCATTATCTGTTCGTTTTGATAGTCGCTACAACTAACTGTTAATGCTTAATTGGTTCTGATTCTAGATAATGTGTCTATATGAATTGATGTAAATGTATGTCAGACTCATTTGAAATAATTAGTTACTTATATGATATTTATTTATATGTGTGTGTATGTATGTGTATGTATTATCGATGGTGTGTAAAAGTGAGCAGGGAGAGAGTGCGGGAGGGAAAAAGAGGAGTGAGAGTTTTGAGACAGTGATTGCGGCCTTAAATACAGATTACTTTTTAATATGAACATGACTATGTACCATGCACTCGTCAAATAAAAGTATGTTCTGTTCTGTTCTGTTCTTATTTTTTCTATTCTTAGCATTTATACAGATTTCGAAGGTCCCAATGCTTAAAACGATCCATTGCCAGCCTTTGTACGGAGATAATCGGCAACATTCTATGGTGTCATCACTAAAACACCATCAATAGAAAAGAAAAAGGATTTAAAAACAAATGAAAGAAATTGACAGTAATAAAATATTATATATACTAGTAACGTAAATGATAAATGTTAGACTTGGTCATGCGTTTTGCCATTGTTTGCAATGATTCCGTTTAATGTCATGGACCTGCATCAGAAAACTCATATATATATATAGCATGCCTACTTGGGATGTTTCACTTGTACAGCGAAAGATGGTATGTTTGTTTAGGTTTATATCGCTCCATTATTATCTATGTTATAATGCAATGTCCAGCGCGATACTCACGTAGGAAGACCTACCTTAGCTTATCCTACAATAAGAACAAGTCATGTCGCGTATAACCATCGACATTAACACTTATAATGCTGGATATTCTTCTAAAAATATATTTTAGCCTTGTCTACATTCCAAAACCTTAATAGATGCTTAATTTTGTTGAGGAATGATACTTAGAGTAGCAAACAGGTTAGATCACAGGCCAGCCGCCAATTTACTTGGCGGCTGGACTGGATCTAATCTGTTTGCATAAGCATGAAGTGGGTTCCAGCAAGGGTTAAGTAAGTCAGCATGGAGACTGCCTGAAATGAAAATGCACAGCTATCATTACCATGACTTGATCCTACTGTTGTGCAATGCGATTTCAAGTTCTGTTTTTTGACCAATAAGCCACGAGGACCCCCTGCACTCCCTCAACCCACAATATGTGTACATGTATAATGCCGGCAAAATAAGATATCCCATCATATTCCTATTTCTTAGGAAGTACACTACTATGCCTCCTTATCTTTAAAGCAATAGTGGTTTATATGAGCTTATTTCAAATCTTCCTTTTTTATATCGATTATGAAACAAAGTCTTACAACTGAAATCAATCATCATCAGAACCAGAATAATTTTATTTGACTTATACAATTACAGAGCATCGTCATTGTAAACAATATATTTACAACATAATGTATTATTAACGTGATACAATCATCGCTCACTGCTTTCTTCCTCTCCTTCTCCCTCTTTCTCTCTCGATCCCTCTCTATCCCTCTCTACCTCTCTCTGTCTCTTCTCTCTCTTTATTCTCTATCTTCTTTCTTCCTCTCCTTCTCCCTCTTTCTCTCTCGATCCCTCTCTATCCCTCTCTACCTCTCTCTGTCTCTTCTCTCTCTTCATTCTCTATCTCCTTTCTTCCTCTCCACTTCCTTAAAAACAAACAAAGTCTTATACCTAAACATGTACCCATATTCTTCCAAAATTATCTGATCACAAAAAAAATAATTCATCATCAGTCTTTCTGCTTCCTAGGTACATAGCCTATACCCGAACCGAAGTTTGATTGATGCATGGTCGCAAAGTGGACCCTGTTACTCACGGAAGCCGAAGCCAAGACCCTCGTGTCCCGAGGTCAACACTCTTCTCTTGAACTACATGTACTGTCTTACACGGTGGTTTCTGATCAGTGTTTATAATATAGTGAAGGTTGATAAGAGTACGATGGCATTTATTAACCCATAAATTGCTGGAACCGACTTCATGCTAATGCAAACAGGTTAGATCCAGGCCGACCGCGAAGTAAATTGGCGACTGGCCTGGGATCTGACCTGTTTGGCTCTCTGAGTATCATTCCTCATCGAAATTAAGCAGATAATTGAAGATTTGGAAAGCAAACGACATAGAAATCTTCCATAAGAAAATTACCCAGCAATATATGGGTTAACATTTCCCCCAAGTGTTTTGTAACATCTTCGGGTGAGAGATTTCACACATTATCGGGGTTTTTCTCTGTCTTCCCACCACGGGGAAAAAGATCTGACAAAAAACCCAGCAAGCCCAATTTTCTCGCAAAGCACGTTGATGTAGCAGAACGTTATGAAAGAACACTAAACTCATTCGAGTGATTGGCGAACTACAAACGAACGAGCCGTGCTGCGTGCGCATGTCAATTTCTGTGTTCGGAATACCTCGGTGCAGACTGATGGTTTTCCAGTACCGGGGTATTTCCGAATTCTGAACCGTAATTAATCATCGCCGACGGTGTCATCCCCCACTATTCACCCCACACACGTATTTTATAAGTTACTTATAAGCCCAGCCGCTCATCGTTTTTGTTTTCCTTCGAGGAACTACGTTTTCCGTTTTTCTGGCCGTGCAGAAGTTTGGTGTTCGCATCAAAATATTTTCTTTTCATTCCTTTTTGACATCCGTGTTGTCAAAACAAGCGGGAATTTTTGTTCCTGCAAGGGCCCTGTATTGCCACATGTTGAGGAGCACGGAAAGGAAATGAATATATTACTTTACCATACCGGTGCAGTGTAAAAATACAAATTACAAAGCGATTTCTAAACAAGCTCTTTGTCCAAAACTCGTCCCTCATTTGTTCCCCTATTTCGTACCCCCTTTTTAATAACTATTGTTCGACTATTGTCTTTTTAGGGTCATTTTTACCCTAAGATTGCATGGTAATTTTCTAAATAAGTTTTTGTGTCGTCTGTTTTCCAAACCTTAAATATCTGCTTAATTTTGACGAACAATGAGGAAAGATACTCAGAGTAGCAAACAGGATTTGAAGCTGACGCCTTATATCATTTTTGCTAGCTATTACATAACACAATAACAATTGATTGATATATCTGATAAGCATTTTGTGATTTAACAGTGCTTCGGTGCCAAAAACATGATTAATAACTAGTTTATAAACAGTTGCACGTTGAATCGCCAATACTTTATTTTGCGGCCGTGATTCATATAATTGTTTTTCTTAAATTGAGAAAGGAATTCTCAGACACAAAATTTTCGATTGTCCCAAATTGAAAGAGTTTGCAGACGACATTTCGAAAAGTTAGGAAATTGGAAAATAATCTTCTGATAGGGCAGAAAACATTGTGGGAAAAGGAAAAATTGCTCGTTATTATTATTATTATTATTATTATTATTATTATTATTATTATTATTATTATTATCATTATTATTATCATTATTATTATAATTATTATTATTATTATTATAATTATTATTATTATTATTATTATTATTATTATTATTATTATTATTATTATTATTATTATTATTATTATTATTATTATTATTATTATTATTATTATTATTATTATTATTATTATTATTATTATTATTTATTATTATTATTATTTTTATTATTATTATTATTATTATTATTATTATTATTATTATTATTATTATTATTATTATTATTATTATTATCATTATTATTATTATTTTATTATTATTGTTATTATTATTATTATTATTATTATTATTATTATTATTATTATTATTATTATTATTATTATCATCATGTTTGTTATCATTATTATCATTATTATAATAATCGAAAAAATTCAATTGTTGGGTGGAAGACCTGAATCAATCGCTAAATACGGCTAAGTACTCTCTTCATAAATCACGGATTACTTTTCGTATAGATTCCAGCAGTACATCACGGTGCGTGTTATTATAGACGGGTTAACCGCGTTTTAACGTTGTATTACTGCGCGTTTGGTCACGGGTTACCGACAACGTGATTAACGACCCCCGGACTTGAGGGCGATGATTTACCGCTCTCTTCTCACTGTCCCCTTGGATACCGTTAAACCCATTACCAAACAATAACGGAATTTGACCAGTTTGTTGTGGACAACTCTGGAAAACATTGTGGGAAAAGAAGAAATTGCTCTAAACGAGCAATTTCTCCTTTCCCCAGATTTTTGCCTGCCATATCAGAAGATTGTTTGTCAATTTCATCACCTATTGAAATGTCGGCTACAAACCCTTTCAATTTGGGTCATACGAGGATTTTGCGTTTGGTTAAGGGTTAACTATACAGTTTATGAAAAATATTTGAGTAAGTTAAGCCCGATTAACATGGATGAATGTACAATATACTGGTAGGTGACGCGTCATTGGAAGCGTCTCGGAGAGACGATTCCAATGATGTGTTACTTTGCAATATTGCTTAACCAAATTCGGAATTAAGAGTAAATGTTGTTTGGCAATAACGCAATTTTGTCGCATACAATGTTTATAAAAATTGTACCGTAGTGTTTATCTTTACTAACCCGACATCTCCGTTTTTCACACCAAGGCTCATGTATTTCATACATACTTTGATTAAGGTTGAAAACCAATAATCCGCCATGATCTGGAATCACTTGAATTTTTTTCTCAGTACTAAATATTTAGGTAAGGTTTCCAATGCAGACATGAGTAGATTTGCATTTTTCTAAGATGTTATCATCTGACTAACTTAAGGTGGAGAAAACAGTAAAATTGTTTCATTTCTCACGAAGCATATGCCATATCATCGAACTTACCCCGACATCGAGCCTTTTTTTGTTTAACTCGATTCACCAACTGCCATTCCATTTCTTTTGCAATGAACTATGAGATAACGCAAATAAATGGGAGCCAATATCAACCGCTATGATAAATTTCCTTTTAAAGTTGCTCATTCACAGAAGTCGAAATTAAATGTCGTTCAAACAATACAGTTTTGTCTTGCTGTTTGATATCAAAAGTAGCTATTGAAAGCCTTATAACTTCACGAAGCGTCGACTTATCTAAGTATATACAGTTTATATACGCTTGATCACAAAAGCAATGTCACGCTTTTGGATTTAAACCCGTGTTAATTCATCGTACACACTTAAAACAATTCGGTACGTTCTAACATCTTCCGTCCAATGCCATTTCGTCAGTGTGTTATATATAACAGTACAGCTTCCGTGCTGTTTTTAAGAAATACATTGTGAACTTCCAAATATCCACACATTTGTAAACAAGCACTTTTTAAGCCTTTCCCAAACAACAAATTTTCGACTGTACCAAATTGAAATAGTTTGCAGACGACATTTCAAAATGTGATGAAATTGGAAAACAATCTTCTGATAGGGTAAAACACATTGAGGGAAAAGGAGAAATTGCTCGTTAAGAGCAATTTCCCATTTCCCTCAAGGTTTTCTTAAGTCATCTGCAACCAAGTGGTCAAATGTTGTTATTGTTTTGGAAAGGGTTAAACTCGTCTCAGACTAATCTGACGGAAAATGAATGGGATTAAAGGAGAGCTTGTTCTTTCGGGCAAATCTCCCTTTTGCTTTAATTATTCATGAATAAGTCAACCTTGTTGTTTTTAGATCAATGCAGTGATTTTCCGAATTTACGTCAACTTGAAAATACTCGCAAAAAGGGAAAGGGATCAATTGAATGCAAAAAGAACCAACACTTATTCTCATCATACATTCGATGAATAGACGCAGAAAAGCGTGACTGATAAGCCTTACTCAATCCGCGTCACTGGGTGCTTTCATTAGCGTACATCCCGCCCGGGCGATCGCGCGTATGCGTCGTATTTCAAGAAAATATTTTGGTTTCAGCGGCCGTGAAATTGGTACATACTCTACCCACAGTTCTGAGGCAGGCTTAAAGCGTTGGTATTTGGCGGAAAAGATGACGTACGCTAGAGGGGTCAGGGTTTTACGTTCGATGGTTGTAAAATAGGTGAATTATAATCGTCTCTGACAGAAAACGGGGTTTGAGAGTTTTTGCCAACATGTCTACAAGTGTTATGTTCAACAATAGAAATATACCCAAGTGTCTTGTGTAGTTATGTAGTCAGCATAGCCTTGTTTTCTTTACTGTTTCATTGAAAGAGAAAAGACTAATGCATATATAAAGGATGATGTTTGAGAATCCACTATGACAAAAGAACCTTTTTAAAGGTATACCACTGGTTTGCTCTGTTCCCTATATACTTGATTGTTATCTGTGCGCATACACCACGCGGTACCTTTATTAACATCTGCACGATTGTTTGTGTGAATTGTTGCGTTTATGTCGACTTCGGTAGAAATATGATTCATGAAACCCACCACTTTAAAACTCTTTCTTTCGTCGGATTTCGTCGGTCGTTCTTTGTAAACATCGAACATCGGAACCGAAATTACTCGGTTTGATGCGAATAGTTCCGGCCGGTACCGAATTATCCAAGAACGACCGAAGTAATCCGACGAATGAATGAGTTTCAAAATGGGGAAAAAGTGTGTGGTAGAAACCGTTGTGAAAAAAGTGAAAAGCTCACTATAAGCAATCTATCCTTTTATGACAGTGGTTTCCAAATTCTAATGTAGCGTTGGAGCAAAGTGACGTAATGGGTGAGACGTCATCATTTTCTCGCGTATACGTTTCCGCCTGTTCAAGTTATTTTCGTATGTATGGGCTGTTAAAAGAGGAAAATTCCCAATTCGATTTTCTGCTGACAAAGTATAGTTCATTGCTATACCTAGATGCTTGGCCAAACCCTGCTTGGTGGATCCTTTGTGGGTATCAGTGGTGTAGTGGTAAGAGTTGAACTCAAATTGAAAGAGTTTGCAGACGCCATTTCAAAATGTGATGACATCGGAGAATAATCGTCTTATAGTGAAGGAAACATTGCAGGAAAAGGAGAAATATCTCGTTACGAGCAATTTTCTCCTTTTCCCCAAATGTTTTCTATAGTTTTCTGCAACAAAGTGGTTGAATCTTGTTATTGTTTGGTGATGGGTTAAGAAAAGCCTATTTTCGTTTTATAGTCACAATGATTTTTACTTCGCTGTATGCATGTTTTTCTTCCTAGGTGGGTGTTATGTTACACACATACATAAGTACAAATGTCTTTCTTGCTCCTCATCCTCTTAATTTGACCATTAAAAGATACCAAGAACATCAAATACTTGGTACGATTTTTATTAAAAATAGTTTAAAATTTGTACATATTTCAACATTCGACATTTTATTATAAGTTATATATATTATTTGGCAACCGTCGGATCACTCTTACATGGTATCAATAACATATAAGAATCAGTGAATCAATAATAGAAAAACAAAACAATTTATAGTACAGATGAGAACATTACCAGAAAGCTAATATAATGTACTGCCACGGTAATATTTATACTATTTATGTTGCATGGTCTATTCGTCTATCACCGCGGGTATAGTTTTTTCCGTGGAGGAGAAGTTAATGGCTTGGAAAGATTATTGTACAGGATTTCCCCCTTCTATTACATTTGGATTTTATCCCTCGTCAATATAAAACTGCTTGTTCACAGATGTGAGGACATGTGACATTAAAATTGCATTTCTTTAAAACTGTAAAGTATCTCTACTGTTGTATAAGACGAACAGTAGAAAAGCCATTTGAAATAAAATAAGTTTGGATTTAAGTATTAATCCTTTACCAAACAATAACGACATTTGACGACTTTTTTGCAGACGACTTTGGAAAACACTGTGGGAAAAAGAAAAATTTCTCCTGTTCCCACAATGTTTTCTGCCCTATCAGAAGATTGTCTTCTAATTTCATCACATTTTGAAATGACGTCTGCAAACTCTTTCAATTTGGGACAGTCGAAAGTATGTTGTTTGGGAAAGGGTTAAGAGCCTGTAAATAATGAATAAGCATGTGTATCTAGACCCAAAAGCGTTGCAACCGTTTTGAAACCCATCGCATGATATATGTACAAACTAAGATATGTTAAAACACTTTCAATCAATTCTGCGTCCATTAAGATTTTCTTTTCAATAAATGATATACAGGAATACACAAACTGTAGGTTTTTCAACGGCATTTCATTTTGACTTGCAAACTGTCTGGTGTGTGCATACGCATCTGGGTACCGTTTTATTAAACGCTTTATGCTTAATATTTGCGTCAGTTTAAAAACAACATTCCCTCTTATTTCAATATTGGGCTAAACAATATTACAAAGTAACACATCATTGGAATCGTCGCTTAGAGACGCTTCCAATGACGTGTCACATTGCCATAGTGTTCGTTCATTTAAGAAACTATCCATGGTATTTAGTTTTGACTTACGCAAATATTTTGGTTAAGTTATTTACTAAAACGATACCCTGATCTTTAAATTATTTACATTGAAAGTATATACATTATTGTATACAATCTCGTCTACTTGGTGAGGAAAAATGTGTCAACAGGATATGTTATAACTTCATTACTAGTCTAAGGCACTACTATCTCCGTTATACCTTTTGATATGGACGTCATAATTTAACATATTTTAAATAGCAAAACACACAAATCTCCACCAAACACATGCTAGAACCAAACGAAGAACTTCCAGACATTTTCCATATACACTGTACTGACTTTTTAGCGAAACAGCATGTGTCTGCTTATCCCGAAAACGTCCCGATTTTGTTTCAAAGCTTTATATCACATATCGTTAAAAATCTAGATTTTCATTTTTTGCTTTCTGTGATGTTTTCCAGATTAACTAAACAAGTCGCATATTGTTCTTAGAAAGGGTTAGATCACAATTCTTCTGGAGAACAAAATATGTCTGTACATCAGTCCTTTCTGGTTGGTATTGATAGGTTTGTTGTCGTCATTGTTATCAGCTTGTATAGGAAAGTGGCCATACCGAAATCAAACTACTTTTCACGAGTTGAGTTTTGACCGGTTCTGGATTTGACTGCAACCGTTGATTGGGATCCATGCAACAATTACATCTCGTTTAAATCCTTGAAACTGCATCTGTTTCATCATCTGCAATGGCAATTATAGTATGATGAATTATGCTAGTGGTTCGTTTCTTTCCAATCTTTTTGTTGAAGCAAAACAAACCAAATTATTACCCTGCTAAAGTAGAATAGAAGAATAAATATGTATTCCTTTTTGACAAATTTCATACACAGAAGCGCCATCGTTTGTTAAAAAGTAAGAGAAATATCAGTAATGTGCTTAAAGGAAAAATAGTCTAGCAAATATAGAACCCACTCGAACAAATGCGATATTCTTGAAATTAATTGACGTAACAACAGGTACATGTTACATCGTGTGCTGTAAGGGTCAGAACTCTAATCACCAACCCCCTATATAGATTGGTTCGAATCTAAGTTTAAACTTATACCAGTTCTTACAACTTATATTAATCTCTGTCGATTCTGCTTCCTTGACCATAACCAGTACTCGCGCCAAATTTGGATTAATGGAAGGTCGCAAGGCGCCACCTTTCACAGGTTTCGAGCCCACGACCCCGTCATGTCTGGAGGCCGACATTTTACCCCATGACCACAATGCTCTAGGAAAGTCGTAGCATTTGGCAGTATCGATAGCCGGGGATTTTCATTTGAGAAAGTCACCGACTTACGAAATACCGAAGGTCACCCCTTGAGCAATAGCAACGCCCTATTCGACCTATGTCTATATTTTCCAAGTTCAATTCCCCTGTTATAAATATATTTTATGTGAGTAAAATACTTTGTGTGGAGACAGGCTCCTCATTTTGGACCACCAGAAGTAATATTGGAATCAACACTTTTCTCTATACCACATCCTAATCTTAATGACGTCATTCGTTAAAGAGCATTGAAGAGAGAGAGTTTAGAGGAGAAAAATATTTTACATTTAATTAGTTTCAACCATTTTCATAATTAACCACCTCCTCCCAGTCCTCCTCCTCTTCAAAGTACAAGTTGGAGCCTGTTCCCTTACATTTTCACTTCTTGTCACTTGTTCTTTTATATATAAATGTTGGCGGTTTGTTGTTGCCCAGATATGGGATAAATTCATGGAAAATGTATTTTGGTATTTTACGTTAACCCAAATGTACATGTTGGTTGTTTTCATTTACCCGGATGTGCATTTGGGTTATCAAGTTATATTCGTATGTGCATGTCTATCTACTTTGTGTTATATTGCATAATACTACGAATATCATAAATCGGCATTGAAATAAAATGCCCATTTTTCAATTCAATATGGCTTGTTATTTCATTTATCCCAAACAGAGTTTCACCGGTTATCACCTAGATATTTCAGTTAAGGCTGTAGTAATACAAAAGGGATGTTTGCACTAGAACAATCATTGCCTGATGTATAGAAGTATGTACATGTACTGCTAATATCATCAACAATGTCATTAAGACGCAATGAGTTTTTAGAAAACAACCAGTAACAATTTCTTTTCCCTCTCTTCTTTTGCAAATATATATGTAAAGGTAGATATAAAATGTGATTTGATATAGATTTGTTTGTTATATCTATACACTTATATGTATTTTTCTTAATTGCTTTTGTAATTGTCGTGGCCATATATTTGGAACGTTTTGTAAATGGCCAATGGCAGATTTTGTTGCCGAATGCCAAATGAAGCTGAGTAGAGAATATCAATATATTCTCACTCATGTATCTTCCTTTCTTATTGCTTTTTCTTTCTTGTTTTTTTTTCTTTATGCTATATATTTTTCATAATTTCTTTTATCATTGTAACCTTTTATCATCAAACCTGTGCATGAATAAGATAAAACAAACAAGCGTTTCTACATAAAATAAATACAAACACAACAAACTTCGATTCACACACTGCTGAATGATTAAACTATTGTAACTGAAGGAATACCATGGTCAAAATGTACAACCAATGTCAATAAAATAACTCACGATACAATTGTCGACTGTAGCTGCAGATTTCTTTATTATTGTCATCGCATAGATGTATAACCATTGCTAAAGATGTCTGCGATTTAAAAGTTTGAAGCAGACAAATGATATGTGAATATTCTGATATGAAAGATATTCGGACACCTAAACTAGTTGTCAACTCGAAATTCCGCATATATGCTTATAACAGTGACCGGAAATCGAACAGTCAAATCTCTACTGTAATACATTATAAGTGTCACCTACCGTTGCTTTTAACTTGGACTAATCTCATTTTCTTTCGTTTTAAGTTATAGATTTTCAATGCAATATTTAAAGGGCCATTTGAATTGATCAAGAAAACACATATTTATCACGACTTATAATTTCGCTTTTATGTATGAGTTGACGACTAAAAATAAAGATTTCAAATGAGGATCAACGCTTCCCGATACATTGGACTGCTCAACGTGGAAGCTCCCAGAAAGCTTTATTTTCCGTGAAAAATAAAACAAACCTCGTAACCCTACACACTTTATAGAGAGTGTATTTCTCAGATCACATAAATACCCGAGTAGTTAAGGTAGCTGTACAAGATGTTTTTCTCAGGTCACGGAAATACCCGAGTAATTACGATCGATGTACGAGGTGCGATTCTCAGACCACGGCAATGGCCGAGTAGTTACGAATGGCACTGTACTTACCTGTCTGACCAGTAAGCATAATGTACAGGGTTAAATGGTTCTGTCTGTTGTCGACAGGAAAACGTTAGTGGTGTGGACGGAGGGACGGACGGATAGTCGCTGAACTGAGCATAATGACTACCGGACGATGGACCAATAGGTAAACCTGTAACGAACATGACATACATGTATAAATAGGAACATTGGTTGAACCCTTTACCAAACGCCAAATTATCGACTGTCCCCCCCAAAAAAGTTTGTAGAGCCATTTCAAAATGTGATGAATTTGAAAACAATCTTCTGATAGGGCAGAAAACATTGTGTGAAACGGAGATATTGCTCGTTAGGAGCAATTTCTCCTTTTCCCACAATGTTTTCCAGAGCCGACTCCAACAAACCAGTCAAATGTCGTTATTGTTTGGTAATGGGTTAAATAAAGTATTCAAAGTCAGTTCAGTTATCCAGGGCTTGTTTAAGATGATCTATTATTTTACAGTAAGTTAGATTATTGGAACACTGCTCGTCCCCTTCCATAACTGTGTAGTGGAGATATAAAATATTCATGTTGCAGATTTAGTTTATCGTCTAAACGGCTTATGTTTTATTATCCCTGTCGTGCAAAAATTGAATTGGATAAGAGTGTCTTGACCATTGACACATGCTTGGAATTTCATTGACGGTTTCCCAGCAATCGGCGTTAATTTTGACGTTTCTGAAAAGTTGCACCTTTTTATAAAGATCAAACTAAACATTATATCTGAAGACACTCATGAAATATGACATGTAACGCTTACTTTATGCAGAAACGTGAACAAATCATTATCACGGAAGAAGAAGGAGGGCTTCTTAAGTTTTATAAGAAATTTGTGGTGAAGAAGGTAGACATGGGGTTGGTTTCATTTGAAGTTTATCGCCGTTTACAATCGTATTCTAGCAATGACCCATTCAATTGCCTTGGAATTCAATTTCCATACAAAACTTGTTCCGAGGACCAAACTAATTCTCATACAGGAAGATATAACCGATCCGAATTAAGAGCGAGGGCAGTCCTGTTAAGATTTAATTGATTTAATACAATAAGATGACGTTTTTGTGATAATTGACTGAACTTCTTTTCACACGAGATATGCTTGCTCTAATTCATGCATTCATGTGTCACAATAATTTCTTGGTCAGTGCCCTGGGTAGTGTTTGGTTAAATATTTTACGCTAAGAACTTGCGTAAGTTCAAAATAACATTCCCCCTTATTTCAATAATGAGATAAGCAATATTGCTTCGAGACGATTCCAATGATGTGTCATTTGATGCTATCCATTCATATCAATTTTAACTTACGCAAATAATTTCTGTAAGTCATTTAGTAGAACGGTATGCTGGTGAATTGAACATTTTATTCCCGTATTAAAAGTCACGGGTACGGTTTTACTAAACGACTTAACCCATTACCAAACAATAACGACATATAACTACTGTGTTGCAGACGACTCTGGAAAACATTGTCGGAAAAAGAGGAATTGCTCGTAACGAGCAGTTTCTCCTTTCCCTACAATGTTTTCTGCCCTATCAGAAGTTTATTTTTCAATTTCATCAAGTTTTGAAAAGTCGTCTGCAAATTCTTTATATTTGGGACAGTCGAAAATTTGGAGTTTGGGTTAAAGAGAATATTTGTGTGATGCAATTACATGCATTATAGAAGAGAAAAAGGTTCAAGTCAGTCAAAATAACCAGGAAAGTCTACCCTACCTGTACGCAAAATAATTCGAGGTGAAGATTGCTTTTTGTTTTTTGATGGGGCAATCTGACGTCAAAATTTCAGGATCAAAACAGTGTCGGACTATTTGAATTCTGATTTTCGGATTTAAAGGACAAATTGGTCATTCAAAGTCAATTAATAAGACAAGATTTGTAATATAAACTTGTAAACCACCAAATAATAGCATCAATAGACGTTAAACAATTAAAGATTGCTTTATAGGATTTTCACATTCAAGTGCGCATGTGCACAGAAAATTTGGAGCAATAAATTGTCACCTAGTTGTCATTAAACTGTTCTTACAAAGTTAATATGCAGAATACAGACATGTTAAGGATTAATTAAGGAAGGACCAATTCACAACTGTTTGTAAAATAATTTGTAAATTCAAAATAACAATGGAAAAATTGGTATTTTAACGTTGCGAATAAAATTGGTCCACCATTAAATGAACCCTTCGAAAGTTTGACGTGACGGGAGATATTGCCCAATACAAATAGTTCTCAATATTTTTCCGATCGCATCAAATTAGCTTGACCACCCTACCTGCTGCCTGTAGCGTTCCATATCCGCATGACCCCAGGGACGAGCCCGTGGGTGGTATTCTCGAGGCCTGTCCACACGAGTTATAGTTCATATTCACGGCGCCATTCGCCGAATGCTGACCAGCGGCTGCGAGTGACCAGGACGAATAAGGCGTGTACTGAGAATAAGGCGGCGGCGAGAAATAGTTCTTGGGAAACGAGAACTGACCGAACCCGCAATGGGAAGGATCCCCGAAGAATGATTTCCCGAAGGCTATGGCCGGTCTGTATGGACGCTTCATTCGTCGACGTCGGCGGTAGTTCCCCTTCTCAAACATGTCGTCGAATGCCGGGTCAAGGGTCCAGTAATTCCCCTTCCGCTCGCCTCCCCCCTCACGGGGAACCTTCACGAAACACTCGTTCAAACTGAGGTTGTGACGTATACTGTTCTGCCAGCCCTTCTTGTTCTTCTCGTAGTAGGGGAATTTGTTCGTGATGAAGTTGTAGATGCCGCTCAGCGTGAGGCGTTTGTCGCCGGATTCCTTGATTGCCATCGCGATGAGGGCCACGTAGGAGTACGGAGGTTTCACGTTCGGATCTTGATCCTTGATTTTCGCCTCGCCTGAAATATTAAAACATCGACTTAGTGATATAACGTCGAACAAAAACGACATTAAAACAGTTTGTTCCAGATGCCTTTTTAATTCATTATGGGAAAAGGAGAAATTACTCTTAACCTGTATTTAATCCGTAGAGATTAGCATCCTCTATAGTGGTTAGAAGTGAATTCTAACCATTCATGATCACTTGTCATATTCGCAAAGATGTGATGCTTGAGAGCAACAGTAAATATGTGTGTTGCTTTTTTTTATACAAAGGGACCCAAGTTTTCTAGCGGTTAGACTACTGGGTACCGTTTTACTAAACAACTTAAGAGAGATATTTGTGTAAGTCATAACTGATACACTTGGATAGTATCTTCAATGAAAGTACAATAATTTAATGTAACACGTCATTGGAAGCGTCTCGGAGAGACGATTCCAATGATGTGTTTCTTTGCAATATTGCCTCGCCAAATATTGAAATAAGAGGAATTGTTGTTTTAGACTTACGCAAATCTTAAGCGTAAACTGTTTAGTAAAACGTTACCCTGGTGCTTTTTTACCAAACATTAATGCTTAGATGCGCGTACGTTCAAATCAACGTTTCCTCTAATTTCAATATCATGGTAACCAATATTGCAAAATGACACGTCCTTGGAATCGTCTCTCCGAGACGCTTCCAATGACGTGTCACATTGCAAAATCGTGTATTCATTTATGATACTTTCCATGTTTATCAGTTTCGACTTACGTAAATATTTTCCTCAAGTCGTTTAGTAAACGTTACATTGAAGTCAAAATTACAGGCCCTTTCTGGTTTAAATATTGAATTAAGATTCTGTGTTTTATGTCATAAAAAGTAATAAACAAGTCATTAAATACGAAATACATTTCTTAATTGAACGCCCTGCATATAATGATCTGAGAGAAACGATTTTCAAAAGGGAATGGAAAAACCTGAAAAGCATACTACAGAAAAACTGTAAAACTGGGTGATATGAGTTATCAATTATGATACAATATGTTGAAACATAGCGAAAACCCACAGGATCATGACCATATAACGCCTGAACTATTTACTAGCTATTTTTCAAAATGCTTTTTTCACAAAGTTGGTGCCCACCAATTTAACTCCATTGTTTTCATTCTAGTAACATCTAAAATAGCGAGAAGCGCTCGGATTAATGAGTGGCGATCACCTGGTTTGAAGAACCACATGAAATTAATGTCATTTAACTTATATTAACAACGTGAACATTATAAACGGATAATTTCTTTGTTTTGTTTTTCCAAGCGTTTCTAGGCTGACCTTATTTTATCGCAAATTGTAAACACACCTTATAGTATTCACTCCTTTAAAAGCAATATGTGAACGGGTTACAGTCTCAATTTCTCTGTAAAAGGGAATTAAAAGTACTTTTAAGTTAATTTACATTTATTCCAGAATTTTCTTAATATAAGTGGAAATGAGCGCAGGTATGGCTTTCACATATCATCTGCAGAATTATTTACTTATATAATGTCCGATGAACGGGAAAAAAGCATATGTTCACTTTGTAAAAGTAAATATGCATTTAAATTACGCGACTCAGGGATTTGAACGGGTGCAATCAGAATTGAAAGTTTTGATTTTTATTGGTAAGTTAGTTGGGTATCCTGTCATCATCTTTATCCATTATGCACATAAATGCATTTTACATATAAAAGACATCATAACTTTATTTATCTATTTAAAACTAATGTTTCATATATTATTTGGTATTGTAATGTATTCATGCACCTTATTCAAAACCTATTCATTTGTCACTCATAATATGAAATTTCATTGATATTTTGGATCGGATGCTTTGAATTGCAAATAAAGATGTTTCATTGTATTGTATTGTAATGTATTGCATTGTGTTGGTTCGAGTCGAGGTAGGTTCAAATTCGATTTTCATATGAGGGCATGGTTGTAATATATATTGATGTATGAAATGATATCTATGTTTGTAACCATGATGAGACTGAAATAAAGAACTATATTCATGTAAGGTGAGCTTGCTGGTAAAGCGAATTCCTCTTTGGTTTCTACTCGGTTTGACAATTCCTTATGGGCAGTTATCTTACAGGCCATCCTTCATCCACGACAAACCAAACATCCTATATATAACTAAAACAACTGTCGACGCGATGTAAATACCCAATTAAACAATCAATTAAACAAATTTTTATTAGGACCTCATTTAAAAACACAACATTCGATAATAAAATAGTGGGTTTTAAAAAAGAGAAAAGCGAACATTTTATAATGACCTATTACTGATATATTCTGATATAAACAAAAATGATTTATTCTGATAAACTTTTTAAGTTGTTTATTTTAGACTTCAATATAAGATTGAACTCACAAACACATAAATAGATACTACTTTTTTACCAACATATTTGGTGTTATCACACAAGAGAAAACATTTCCATAATAAACGATTATACTGTGCATTTATTGATATGAAGAAGGCGTTTGATAGTGTGTATAGGAATGGCTTGTGGTATAAGTTATATAAAATTGGAATAAATGGAAAACTTTTAAATATTTTTCGTGATATGTACAACAAAGTCAAATCATGCGTTAAGTCTAATAATATATTTTCTGACTTTTTTGAAAGCCCAGTCGGGCTCTTCCAAGGGGAGATAACTTCACCTGTCTTATACTCTCTTTTTATCAATGACCTTGAACTGTTTTTACAAAATAGACCAACTTGTGGTCTTAGTATAAAGGAACTTACTATTATGCTTTTATTATTTGCTGATGATATGGTTTTATTTGGTAATAGTCCGAGTGACTTACAAGACAGCTTAGATAGATTGTATGAGTATTGCACGACTTGGGGTTTAGAGGTTAACATTGAAAAAACAAAAGTATTAGTTTTTAGAAAACGTGGTCCTGTTAAAAGTAATGAAATATGGTATTATAATAACTCGGCTGTTGAAATTGTCAATGATTTTAATTATTTAGGAACGGTATTCAGTTATACAGGCACGTTCGCCCTAAATCAGAAGACTTTAGCCGGTAAAGGACTCAAAGCACTGAATGTTCTATTTGCTAATTTAAAAAAAGTTTGATTTCAGTCCTAAAACATGCTGTCAATTATTTGATTCGTTCGTTGGTTCGATACTGGGATATTCAGGCGAGGTATGGGGTAACACTAGATCTAAAGAAATTGAACGAGTCCATTTAAAGTTTTGTAAAAGACTATTAGGTGTGAAAAATACTACAAGCAGCCTCGCAGTATACGGAGAACTCGGACGATATCCTCTATACATCAATAGATTCTCAAGCATTGTAAAATATTGGACTAAGATTATCACTACAGATAATGTAATTATTAAAACCGTTTATGAAACTTTATTAGCAGATAATGTAAATGGTATTGACAATTGGTGCGGAAACGTCAAACAGTTGTTGTCACAATCTGGTTTTAGCTATATCTGGGATAATCCTCAACAGAGTAATCTAAAATCTTTTCATTGCATTTTCAAAAATCGCTTAATTGATATTTTCAAACAAACTTGGTGTAATGACGTGCTCCAGTGCAGTGTTTTATGCACTTACAAACATTTTAAAACAGAACACATTTTAGAAGAATATCTAAATACTCTTCCAAAGCATTTTAGAACTTTTATATCTAGATTGAGATTGTCCTCTCATTCATTAAGAATTGAGACAGGAAGGTATGGTGCACATCGTGTTGAACAAAGTAACAGGTTGTGCACAATATGCAATGAAAACGATATCGAGGATGAATTCCATTTTATATTTGTTTGTAAAAAATATGATGATTTAAGAAAAAAATATCTCAAAAAGTACTACTATTTACGCCCTTCTATGCAAAAATTAGTACAAATGTTTCAGTCAAAAAATGCAAAAGTACTTTTAGACTTTGCAAAATTTATTAAATATGCTTTCGAAATTAGGAATGACTTTATTAATAGGACCTCCTGAAATATGTTTGTATTCATTACAATTATAAACAATGATTCTTTCTTCAAAAATTGTTTGTTTATTGTCACGTATGATTGTTGATTTTTATTGATATGTACATGTATGTATAAGACTAGAAGCTGTATACGCTTACGTCAATAAAATTTTCTATTCTATTCTATTCTATCGCCTGAGAACGAGGTAAACGCATTGTTTATGGTGAACAAAATAATGTAGAAGAAAGGCAATGCTCTCTTTATCTCTCATTTTCACAATGATGAGGAACTATTTCTATTTTTAATGTATTCAACTGTAGGAAGTGATAATTAAACCGTTCCAACCATATTTAATCCTTTACCAAACGCCAAATTTCCGACTGTCCGAAACTGAAAGGGTTTGCAGACGACATTTCAACATGTGAAGAAATTGAAAAATAATCTTCTGATAGGGCAGAAAATATTATTGGAAAAGAAGAAATTACTCGTTGCGAGTAATTTCTCTCCTTTTCCCACAATGTTTTCGAGAGTCGTTTGCAACAAAATGGTCAAATGTCGTTATTGTTTGGTAATGGGTTAAGGTACATCGTAATACCGAACTCGTCATTCATTCAATGAACATATATATGATCCGAAAATGTGTACAACTACTTGCAGTCCGTTAATCAGCCGAGAGACTGTCTCTCGCGAAATGCCATTGCCATCATTTCTTCATATGTGCATGCCTTTTTACATTGAAGATATGTCAATACAATCCTACAGGAAGGGGTTATATATTTTTTTATCTAAATGATTATTTTCCCATGTAGTTACGAAGTTTCCTGTGTATTTCGGAAACTAGATTTACGGTATAGCGTTTTGATATTATGGACAAGTTCAGGGCCATCTTGAGTAAGAAGCTATCTCGAACGAGTAATTGTCATTTAACAATATGTTTATATATTGTTTCCCTTTAATACAGCAACAGCCTCTTTCTCTGTCGTGAATCTTCTTTTCTGTTTACAAATGAAATTTATATCTGTACTTACTTTTTTTTATCTTAAACTTCTTTAGAAAATCATTAAAAGCATTCATTAGGACCTCAGTTAAAAACAACATTAGATAACAAAGCAGAAGTGGGTTTAAAAAAGAGAAAAATTGTTCTTGCCTATGCATGCGTTATTATCGCAATGTTTTAACTTTGTAATTGCTATATAAATGCGTTGTGATATTTAATGCTTAATAAAATTGAATTTCAGGGTTTGAACCAACCTCGAGGGGGGCACAGTGGTTTCAAGTTCAGACCTTTAACCAGGAGACACGCGATAATCATGTAAAAAAAACATCAAAAAGCTTTGTATTTGTTTGGCAGAATTGTAAAATTGCTTTGTTTCTAAATCAAGGGTCTTTATATTATTCAATGTTCAATCCCTTCCCATGGTGGTCATATGCTATAAATATAATGCTGTACGCATGGTAAAAAAGTTATTTTTATTAAATGATTAATTTGTCCAAACAAATTCTGTGCGTCATGTGATGATAGAAATTTCTTTATCTGGACGATTCGTCTGGTTTTATAGTCTCGATTTTGATATTAATCCTTCTAGTGCTTGAACCGACTTTATGTGTATGCAAACAGATTAGAACATGGCCAGCCGCCAAGTAAATTGGCAGCTGGCCTGTGATCTAACCTATTTGCGACTCTGAGTATCTTTCCTAATCAAAATTAAGCACATACTTAAGGATTTTGAGAATAGACGACACAAAAAGTACCCAGCATTTCATTGGTTAAAGATATCTTCCAATTCATATCAAGTCAATTTGAGCAACTATTAAAACTCCTCGTATTTCTCCATCAGTAATTGACATGGGATGGACTAAAAGTTGAACGGATACCTACAAGAGACCTGTAAAGATTATAACCTTAACTCCATCGATTGGATGACTTTTGGTTTCAAGCAGTCTCATTGTCAAATCGCGGTGGTTATCACAAACATTGACGCTTTTGGTCTTTCACGAAACGACTTTTGGAAAATATTGGCGTAGGTCGAAATCTATGAAATGGATAGAATTATCACAACCCGTTTTGAAATAAAGTAAAAGAATGAAATAAAATTGTTTCAAAACGCGTCGCGATGACATAATCTTTTTTAATCTTAGCATCTTAGATGAAAACACAATATTGTAATGAGATACGTAATTGGAAGCTTCACGGAGAGACGGTTCGAATGATTGTTATTTTGAGCCTCGCCCAATATTGAAATAAGAGGAACTGTTGTTTTAGACTTACGCAAATCTTAAGCGTAAACATGTTTAGTAATACGGTACCCAGGTCTTTATCTACCCAAACTGCAAGGCCTTCTAGCCTTACCACTACATGCTTATTAACAAGCGCATACTTGCTCATGGGTTATCCCTTTACCAAACGACAACTTTTCGACTGTCCCAAACTGAAAGAGTTAGACGACATTTTGAAATGTGATGATTTTCGAAAGTAATCTTCTTATAGAATAGAAAAAATTGTGGGAAAAGGAGAAATTGCTCGTTTCGAGAGTTCCAGAGTTGTCTGCAACAGACTGGTTAAAAGTCGTTGTTGTTTGGTAATGGGTTAAGGCAACCAAGCCATACCGCATTGTCTTAGACAGCATTGGTGGAGCAGAGACTTGATCTCGGGAACCCCATAATCCACGTCCCTAGTCAAAATAATTCGACGTGAAGATTGCTTTCTATTTTCTGATTTTCAATCTAACGTCGAAATTTCGAAGGAGCAGAATAGTGTCGGACTATTTGAACTCCGATTTTCGGATTTAATGGACAAAATGGCATTTCAAAGTCAATTGATAAGACAATTTATGTTGATTAAACTCACATACCACCAAATAATGGCATCAATTGTCGTTAAATAATTAAAAAACCCTTAATAGGGTTTTCCCATTCCATTGTGCATGCGCAGAGAAGATCTATCGGGAGCAAATAAATTCGACACCTAGCGTTAATTAAACCGTTCTTACAAAGTTAATGTGCAGACAATATACATGATAAGTGCATGAATTTATTAAGAAGGGATTAATTCACAACTGTGGGTAAAATAGTTTGATTATCTCCAATAACAATGGCAATATGGGTCTTCAAACGGTGCGACAAAAGTTTTCTCCATTGTCCTCCATTAGATGAATTGTTCGAAAGTTTGACGTGACGGGGGATATTACCCGAAACAAAAAAATCTTAATATTTTCCGATCGCGTCAAAACTAACCACGTCCCATACCTTACTGCCTGTTGAGCTGATGAAGTTCTGTTTCGCCTTGAAACATTTCGGCCTACTCATGACTCGAGCTTGTCACGCCCATATTGTTTTTTGTTTGATTTTTTTGCTTGATTTTATTTGTCCACCAATATGATGATAAATGTTTAAAGAAAATTGAAATAATAACAACATAAGAAAAGGAAAAAATGAGAAAGAAAATAAAGGATACACTAGTCACAATGAACATAATAACGGATTTGATAAAAATAAACATACTCAACAAACAATGAACCCTTCAGAGCTATCATCATCAATTATATAATGACAGTATTTTTTCAATGCGTTAACTACACAGTCTCTTGTTACACTCCAAATGCAAATATAGCTATAGATATAAATAAAGCATAGCTACATGATATGAAGTACATGCACTATCGTGGAACAAATTCTCACCGTTATATCTATTTTCTTTACTTAGATACTGGAAGAGTAACTCCTCATGGTGAGGTACATGATACAGGTAAACCGTGAATTGTTGCAACCTCAATGTTGTGCACACTATTAGTTCTCAATGCAAATGCTTCCTTCATAAATTATCCTAAATTAATAACAGTGTGTCTGTTATTTGTATTGGAAATTGTCAAAAATTTGTAAATATTTGGTCATATATGAATTATCGATATAATTAACTATGTCTAATATTTGCAAATATGCTAACGGACATAATTAACAATGACTTTTGGAAATGATTACTGGTCCACAGTGGTGTGGTGCTATGCGTCGAGGAACGCCAGAGTGTTCAGTTCGGGTTCGAAATCAGATCGCCACTAACTATATCATGGTTGGGGTTTAGGCAGCAAGATACTGTGTAGCTGCTCACATTACCATATTACTATTTTTATCAAAGAACCAAAGCAATAAACTGAGCGTAATCCGCAGACTGAAAAAACACGGATAGTATCTTAAATGAAAGTACAATATTGCAATGTGACTCGTCATTGGAAGCGTCTCGGAGAGTTTGCAGACGACTTTTTAAAATGTGATGAAATTGAAAATATTCTTCTGGTAGGGCAGAAACATGATGGGTAAAAGAGCAATTGATTGTAAAGAACAATATCTCCTTTCCCAAAATGTTTTCCAAAGTCGTCTGCAGTAAAAATTGTCAAATGTTGTTATTGTTTGGTAATGGGTTTAACAACTACAGCAAAATTTTTGCGTAAGCCAAATTTGATAAACCTTTATAGTATCTTCAATTAAAGTAGAATATTGCCAGGTGACTCGTCTTTGGAAGCGTCTCGGAGAAATGATTAGAGTGAGGTGTTACATTGCATTATTGCTTAGCCCTATATCGTAAAAAGATGGGATGTTGTTTATGAGATGTTTCGGAGAGACGACTCCAATGACGCGTTACTTTGCAATATTGCCTAGCCCTATATTATAATAAGGGGAGATGTTGTTTTAGACGTACGCAAACTTTCTAAAATAAATTGTTAAGTCAATCAGAACCTTTGTAGATTGATAACCTGAAGTAATAGAAGTATTAATCAGAGTGAGGTTGACGAGATATAAATAGAGAGTTTATTTCAATCGAGGTTAACCCATTACCAATCAATATCGACATTTGACCGATCTGTTGCAAACGACTCTCGAAAACATTGCGGGAAAAGGAAAAATCAATCTTGACGAGCAATTTCTCCTTTGCCCACAATGATTTCTGTCCTATCAGAAGACTGTTTTTCAAAATCATCACATTTTGAAATGACGTTTGTAGACTCTTTCAATTTGGGACAGTCGAAAATGTGGTGTTTGGTAAAGGGTTAACCAAGTATTTAGATATTCTAAAATAACAAGAGATTTATGTGACTGATCTACCATATTTATGAGAACATTCCATCATACACAATGAACATTGAATGCCCTGAGATATCAAAATAAAAGAAACTTATAGCTCGAAATTAGAGCCTTGTATATACTATGGGAAAACGTTAGCTTTTCTCTTGATATTCCAGTTTTCCGGTGTCTGAATTATTTCAACATATTACTTAAGTCAAAATTATGCTGTTGGTGAAAAGGAATAGCCACAAAGGCGGCACCAACTGTTAATGTTAAGTAATACATATATATCAGAAAAGTATGAAAAAGAAACAAACAATAATTGAGGACAATATATATGTTTAATCATTTCCAACCACCATCTGACTAAACAATAACGTGTTTATTAATTGTTCAGGAATTTAAAAGCTGTAGACATGTACCCTACGGGTTATTACTATAATACTCTGGATTAAAGACTTAAAATACTGGGAAAAGAAAACTCTGTTACGTTAGCCATGTACAATAATATTTTGGCAGAATCTCGTTTCTTAGACGTCTATAAAATGGGCTTAGCAAAAAAGAAATGAAATTTGTTTGCGATAGCATTCATACAATATATTACACACTTTCTGTTGTCACTTGCAATATTATTACGCCGACTTATTTCTATATCAAATGAGCGATTTGAGCTTCTAAGCTTACTTTAATCATGTCTGTAAAGAGGATTCGATACTACAAGGAGATAAATGAATACTACTATCACTGTACAAAGCTATTCTATAATAGTCTACGTCTTCAAGATAACGTTGTTCAAAAAGTCAAACGTCTCGAGAATTTAAATTCTGTCTTAACCCTTTCCCAAACAACAAATTTTCAATTGTCCCAAATTGAAAGAGTTTGCTGACGACATTTCAAAATGTGATGAAATTGGAAAATAATCTTCTGATAGGACAGAAAACATTTTGGGAAAAGGAGAAATTGTTTGTAACGAGAAATTCCTCCTTTTCCCACAATGCTTTCTAAAGTCGTCTGCAACAAAGTGGTCACATGTCGTTATGGTTTGGGAAAGAGTTAAGCGAGACAGCAGATGTTTGTATATATCAGAATAATAAAGACACAATGAAGTAGCTTCGATAAAAAAAACATACATAATTCATTGTTCGGCTTATTCCGACCGGAGCGTAGCATTATGTCCGACCAATTTTACTATGATTCGTATTTATTGTAGCGACATGGAGAAGATTCAACTTACTTGATTTCTTTTTATCCTTTGGCTCGGATTTTGGCGTATCTCTGGTCAGAACTGTTTCGTCTGTCGACATTTTCTCCAATTTCACGATATAGTTCGTCTCATCCATGGCAGAGCGTTTAGCTTCATCTTCCAGGAACAGTTTCCCGCTGGAACCCAGCTCCCCTTCCTGTCTCGAATCGAGGCTATCCCCGCAATAACTGTCGTCTGCTTTGCCCTCAAAACCGGAAGAAGTGTCGTAACGGTTGCCACCAAGCGACAACGATTGTCGTAAATTATTGTTAAGTCCATATTTTGGATAGGAATATGATAAATTGTTTGATAATTCATCGGTGTTGCCTCTCACTGGTGACTCTGAATTAAAGTAGCTCACCAGTGGGTACTTCTGCTCATTTAACGAGAATCGCGCGTTCGTAAAATCCATAGTTTGTTGACGGTAAACGAGAATGAGTTATGATGCATCCAAGTCAAAAATGAAAAATGGTTGTTTTGAAATGTTATATTAAACATGTGCTGACGTCTCAATGAGGCAAGTACCATTGAGCGGGGCGGAGCTACGAATCTGAAGCGTTGCCATGGTTGGTCGTCTGCTAGAACGGTTTACGGCAGCCGACAAGGAGCACGCGCCTGTATCTTTCAACAGCCAATCAAAACCGACTGATTGACATAAAGAGCATATGTCAGTAATTATCAGCAATTAGAGACGCTTTGTTTTGAGCCGCCAGTCTAAGAAGCGCAAAAACAGGAGGAATAGTATTTAGTATACATACTCCGCGCTCGCATTTACAGTAACGTTATGTGGATGTTGTTAAAACCGTTAATAGTTATAATAATTATTATCATAGCGGTACAAACGTTTCCATGTTACCCGCCTCCATTTATAAACTGATGCACGTTGGACTATAACAATACAAGCACACATTGATACTATGTAAAAACAAAGGAAACCTCAACCCTTTCTTAATATAAAACGATTACATACATTTTAGGAAGACGAATTGAGACCAAAATTGGGGTTCGTTCTTTTTTTTACTAATAGGTGGATATGACTATTCATACATAATGCCCAACGGGAAAAAGGTTTCAATGCCAAGACAACACCAGAAATGCTGCAATTCATTCTCCAATATCGTCTAATGTTTCCTTCAGTTTTAACTTTATTTAAGGTTATTGTTCAAAGATGTGAGGAGATTTGGAATTTGAATGTTTATTCTATAAAACTGCACAACATCTGTATTCTTGTATGGTACACACTGATAAAAAGTAATTTGAAGCAACATTGTATCGTTTTTTTTATTTCTAAAGTATATTCATGTTCATGTGTACAATGAATTCTCGTGTATTTTACTCCCAAAGTGTACAACGTTTTTGAGATCATCCGCATATAAATTGTACACACTTAGATTTAATGACGCTTTCTGAATAAATTATCAGTTCAATAGCTAAACTTAATTGTATATTAAACAGAAATACAAAGTTGTTTTGTTTTATTTTGACTTTCATTCTTTCACTTCCGTGAACAAGCACTTTCAAACGGACTTACCCAGAGAGAGGTGCCCTAGGAATGAAAAACGTTTACGATTTGATTTTAATTATCATTGTCACTTAACAAAATACCATGTTCAGTTTGTTAAGTTATAAGACGCCGGAATCGCAATACTTCCTTTTCGCGCACCTTGCCTGTGTCAAGTGACGGGAGCGGTTAAACGTGTCCGAAGACCACGTGACGAATTGTATCTTAAAATAGCACATCATGGTCTAAAATGAGCTTGTTGTTTACAAAATAAACCCGTCTAAATGCTTTACAATATCTGCAACTCAATTGATCTACAAATTTTCTGTACGATTATAAACGAGTTTCGGAAGCTGTCAATGATCCATGTTGTCATTTTATCGGTAGAATACTTTTTTTATAAAACGGTTATAATTCCAATATACGAGATGGTGCTTTTAAAGTAAGGCGTTGGGCAGAGTTAGTTTAACCGATAGCTTAACCGATGTGAAGTTGATGGGTTCTGAGTTCAAGACCCCGGCTTCAAAAGCGTCAATCACTTGGTTAGATATGAGAAGAAATGGCCGCCGAACCGTCGGGTTCGACGGCTATTTTGTTCTCAGATCTGACTCCGTGCCTCTCCAAAGAAATCTTGCCTGGTCAATAATCTTTAAGGGCGTGAAATTAAGTCAATACAAAATTGGTTATTGGTCTCTTACCAAGTATCGAATATACTGCTGTTTGGAAGTAGTCAGCGGATTGGGAGGGATATTGTACGGTTCTTGTAAATAAAGGAAAACGGATGCCCTTGCAAACCTTTCATTAACCAACATTTTGCGTGAGCACTGGTTATGATCCAGGAAACAGAATTCAGAGTCGGTATTCTAAATTGTAACATCTTATTGTGCGATACTTGTAAATGTAGAAAAATGGATGGCGTTGCAATCTTTCATTAATCCACATTTGGCGTGAGCACTGGTTATGATCCAGGAAACAGAATTCAGAGTCGGTATTCTAAATTGTAACATCTTATTGTGCGATACTTGTAAATGTAGAAAAATGGATGGTGTTGCAATCCTTCATTAATCCACATTTGGCGTGAGCACTGGTTATGATCCAGGAAACAGAATTCAGAGTCGGTATTCTAAATTGTAACATCTTATTGTGCGATACTTGTAAATGTAGAAAAATGGATGGCGTTGCAATCTTTCATTAATCCACATTTGGCGTGAGCAATGGTTATGATCCAGGAAACAGAATTCAGAGTCGGTATTCTAAATTGTAACATCTTATTGTGCGATACTTGTAAATGTAGAAAAATGGATGGTGTTGCAATCCTTCATTAATCCACATTTGGCGTGAGCACTGGTTATGATCCAGGAAACAGAATTCATAGTCGGTATTCTAAATTGTAACATCTTAGTGTGCGATACTTGTAAATGTAGAAAAATGGATGGCGTTGCAATCTTTCATTAATCCACATTTGGCGTGAGCACTGGTTATGATCCAGGAAACAGAATTCATAGTCGGTATTCTAAATTGTAACATCTTAGTGTGCGATACTTGTAAATGAAAAAATGGATGGCGTTGCAATCTTTCATTAATCCACATTTGGCGTGAGCACTGGTTATGATCCAGGAAACAGAATTCATAGTCGGTATTCTAAATTGTAACATCTTAGTGTGCGATACTTGTAAATGTAGAAAAATGGATGGCGTTGCAATCTTTCATTAATCCACATTTGGCGTGAGCACTGGTTATGATCCAGGAAACAGAATTCATAGTCGGTATTCTAAATTGTAACATCTTAGTGTGCGATACTTGTAAATGTAGAAAAATGGATGGCGTTGCAATCTTTCATTAATCCACATTTGGCGTGAGCACTGGTTATGATCCAGGAAACAGAATTCAGAGTCGGTATTCTAAATTGTAACATCTTATTGTGCGATACTTGTAAATGTAGAAAAATGGATGGCGTTGCAATCTTTCATTAATCCACATTTGGCGTGAGCAATGGTTATGATCCAGGAAACAGAATTCAGAGTCGGTATTCTAAATTGTAACATCTTATTGTGCGATACTTGTAAATGTAGAAAAATGGATGGCGTTGCAATCTTTCATTAATCCACATTTGGCGTGAGCAATGGTTATGATCCAGGAAACAGAATTCAGAGTCGGTATTCTAAATTGTAACATCTTATTGTGCGATACTTGTAAATGTAGAAAAATGGATGGCGTTGCAATCTTTCATTAACCAACATTTGGCGTGAGCACTGGTTATGATCCAGGAAACAGAATTCATAGTCGGTATTCTAAATTGTAACATCTTAGTGTGCGATACTTGTGAATGTAGAAAAATGGATGGCGTTGCAATCTTTCATTAATCCACATTTGGCGTGAGCACTGGTTATGATCCAGGAAACAGAATTCATAGTCGTTATTCTAAGTTGTAATATCTTATTCTTATCGTGCAGTAATTCTAAAGATAGGAAAATGGATGAACTTTCGACCTTTCATTAATCCAAATTTGGCGCGAGTACTGGTTACGATCTAGGAAAAACAATTGAGAATCGTTAATCTAAGTTGTAACATCTTGTGTCATAATCGATGTAAAATAAAGCAGTTTAAACTTAAGCATGGATGGTTGGTTTCACCGCCTCGATAAAACGGAAATGCTGTTGAAAACAGCATTCAAAGCAACACATAAATGGTACATAAACTCGTTGTTTTATATACAATTGTTATTGCCGTTTAATTTAATAAAAGAATATCTTATCTTAGAATGGGTTTTGCATTGATCCCCTAATTCGAATACAGTGAGAGCTTTACAAAACCGCCCCGTGTGTTTCATGTCGACCTTGATATAATGACAACAAATTCATCAGATTTCATACAATACTTATTTTTGTGATAACCTTACATGGAGTAGTTAGACACCAGTATTTGTTTCGGGTATTTAGCACGCAGTACAAGTAAGAACACACCAAAAGCATCGAACTACCCACCGATCACTGCGCATATTATGTTGTATGAGGTTTCGCCACTAACAGTGCTATCATCAATGGCTAGAGTACAAGAGATGGGATACTACCAGTTTGTGTAAACTTTTGTTTTACCAACCAAACAATCGAGCTTGCAACCTCATAAATACGGAGACAGACCTTTATATAGCACGCACATACATCCATCGGTGCGGAAGGTTTTTTTCTGTTTGAGGTTGGATTCTATGCTTTGATATATCTTCCTCCGAATATGCATTTCCAAAGAAACCTATCCGAAGCTGTAAACTCAAGAGATGAGTGTTTGGTGGCAACTATCATTAAGCTCAGAAATGACAAACTCTACTGGAACCCCCCAAACTCCTCACAGTAATCTCCTCTTACTACGCTGCATCGATCACTGCCACCACAATATTTTTCATCCAGATTTGGATGAAATTCAAATGATGCTGTTTTGTTAAGAGATTACCGGATGTCTTAGTTAATTTATTAACAATATCTTGTTGTATTGATTTCTGAACAGTTAAGTTGAAAAAATATGTGGTTTTGTGTATAAATAAAGCACAAATGGATTACAATTATTTAGTTTCGCCGCCATCTTGTTATGCAATTTTCGTTTCAAAGTAGGTGGTCATGTGACATTTGTGATGGCAGTGATCATCTCCATAAAGGGAGATCACTGTGAGGAGTTTGGGAACCCCCGTGAATAGTGGTTACGTTATACAAGTTAAATGCACATAAAAGGAGATGAGTACTAATAAATTACTGAAAAATATATGGAGTTCTTTTATTATGTTCATAAGTGTCATGAGAATCAATTTACGACTGCATTGAGAGCATATTAAATAGACTCCTTAAACATAAGTTAGTTTGTGCTTGAAATATAGTTCTCCAATTCAATCATGTTTATAAATAACCTGTTTATCTACATATTAAAAGTAACGAATTCTGATTGGTCGGTTCAAACATTTGTGTATCAACTGTCAAGGTCAGGGGTGAAGAATCATACACTATGAATTATTAAGCTGCTTAATCTAGGTTATTTCTTGTTGGCTTTCATGTTTAAGTTGTGCTGATGGGGTTTTCTGGTGATAACTATTTGAACCTGACCAAAGGTTTACCAAATAAAAGAGTTTGATATAGCATTAATTTCCTTTTTGAGCCGTTAAAATAACATGCCCCTCTCTTTGTGGATTCAAATACCGGTGACGGCATTTTGATTTTCATGGGAGGCAGTCTCCCGAATGACTTACGGAATGCCGAAGACTGTACCCGGCTTGACCAGCCCTTATGGGCAGTTAAATATGGGTTCTTCTCCCATCATTGAAAGTAGGACATCACAACATAACTGAAATAATGTTGATTCGATGTTAACCCCATACATATTAAAAAGAGATAGGTAACCATTACCTATTAGAAAGACTCTTGCAGAGATTAAGATTTTAACTTCTTAAAATGAGTTGTATTTAATCAAAAAAAAAAGAATAACATAGAGTTATAAAGTTACAAAACTATATTATTGACAGCTTTCCAATCCTGATCGTAATTGTACTGAAAAGAAAAAGCACATTTAGATTGCAGATATTGCAGACGGTTTAATCGGGTTTATCTAGTAAACAACGGGTTTATCTAGTAAACAACGACCTAAACTTAGAGTAAGCCGTGGTATTCTCAGATAGCATCATCACGTGGTCTTAGGAAACGTTTGTCGACAGTGAGCATGGAAACATACATCATTTCTGTCAAGCGAAAATAGGTAGATCGAAGAGGATAAAACTCATCAAAAACATTATTTTATTGAATCTTGCTCACTTTGATAAGAGAAAATAAAAGTCGTCACACTTTCTACATTGGATATCTATCATTATAGTGATGGAACCGACTTCATGTTTATGCAAACAGGTTGGATCCAGGCCAGCTGTAAAGTTAATTGGCGGCTGGCCTGTGATCTAACCTAGTTACTACTTTGAGTATCTTTCTTCATCAAAGTTAAGCAGATATTTAATGTTTCGGAAAGTAGACGACACTAAAATCAATTTTAGTAAATTAACCAGCATTCTAAGGTTAAGGAATCCACCATGGTGCTGTTGTTGGGTAGGTTTTATTTTTAGTTGTCACGTGACGACAGGAGAGCGCGCCAGAAATAATTCCTTAGCTATGAAACGGCTTTTCCAAAGAAGAACACACAGTCGCGAACGTTCACTTCACATTCATTAACGTTAACACGGAGTTTAAGTAACTTACAAGTAAAAAACAGAAAACGTCTTTGGCTAAATGACAAGGATTGTGAATATCAAATGTTTAACGTTTATTACGCCTAAAGCACTCATCTCTGAGAGAGTTCTTAACCCTTTCCCAAACAATAACGACATGTTTCCTTAAGTCGTCTGCAACAAGGTCGTCATATGTCGTTATTGTTTGGGAAAGGGTTAATTAAACAGCGTGACTTTACGCTTTGCGATTACAATGACTGATTACACAGCCTAGTTACATAAGTAAAAGTGTTGTACAGAGGACTTTTTACAACTTAAACGTAGTGTGTTCATTGGTGTCGTAATCTTAATAATAGAGCAGTTAAAACCTTCATGTATGTACCGTTTTACTAAAAATATAGTTTTTAAGCTTTGGTAAGTGCAAAAGAACATGTCGAGGGTTCAGTGCAGTACTATAGTAAGTGCTTACTATAGTCTTGCATTGAACCCTCTATTTGGTCTTATTTTAAAATCGGAAAAAGTAATCTTGCAATGGGACAAGTCATTAGAATCGCCTCTGCGAGACACACCCAATATGTTATATCAAAATATTGTACGTTTTTTTAAAGATAATATACACGATTATCTGTTTTGACTTGCACATATATTTGTAGTAGTGGTTTTAAAAACATTTCCCGAAACTTCAAAATTTCGAAAGAAATGTTACACTTGATAACTGGATTTTTGAAATTGCGTACAATTCGAGTATATTTTTTCTTTCGGAAACGCGATTTCAGAATTGTTATATAACTGTTAGTGTTGACGCCACGAAAAATCCTTTTAAACATGCAGAACATGTATTATGAATTGAAAGTCGAACTTTGTCTATGACATCGGTGCCGATTACTTTAATTGTGGAATGGCCTTTCGTGCGACTCTGTGTTCTACCCTGGTTTTTGTGGTTATCCAGGAAAACATAAATAAATGAAATGTTGCTGAATCACTATAACTACGTCTTAACCCTTTACCAAACGCCAAACTTTCCACTGTCCCAAATTGAAAGTTTGCAGACGACATTTCAAAATGTGATGAAATTGGAAAATAATCTTCCGATAGGGCAGAAAACGTTGTGGGAAAAAGAAAAATTGCTCGTCACAAGCAATTTCTCCTTTTCCAACAATGTTTTCTAAAGTGGTCTGCAACAAAGTGGTCAAATGTCGTTATTGTTTGGGAAAGGGTTAAGGAACTGTTCTGTTACGGACTGTATGAGAAGCAAAGGGAAGCAACTAAAACAATTTTACAGTCTGCACAGGTATGGATTACATAGTTATATCCCTTTGTTCTTAGAAGAGATTATTCTTGGTCAGCGGCGGTTTGAGAAATGTCATTTCGAAAAAAAAAAAAAATTCAAATAAGATCCATTTCATTTATGTGATTACAAACTTTATTATCAAAGCAAAGTCATGGAAATGATACATATACACGCACAATGTTTTACTACACACTCATATTGATAGGGGAACAAATATTGCTATATAGGTCTTTCATCATTTCATTGGCTGTTAAGCATGCTGGTATATCTCTAGATAATTCTCATATACAAACAATAACATCGAACTGAACATGTTGTTGCCAAAGCTCCAATACGACCTTTCTTCATGACTACTGTCTTGTATATAACGTGTGATTTCACACAAAAGTGCAACAGTCATACTTATATTGAACAACAACGGTCGCTTTAATTCGACTAAAGCTTGAACGAGATCAAATCGGTACTACAAGCTCAATAAATCATATTAATACCGAAACGCATGCATTTATGCATTATCTACATAAATAATTATGGACGAACACAATAAATACTATCACATATTCCATTCTTATCTTGCATCTCGCTATGTGAGTATAACAATGGACATGTTACAAAAATCAGCCTTATCAAGGAAAGCCTACAAATGAATATAACATCATTTATTCAATCAAACGAATTGGAGATCCTTCGACGAAATGGCTAAGTATCAGAATTGCATTGACCTGACAAGAAAATTAATCAGATGACTTAAGGACGTTCTCGGTAGTTTTTTCTGCGAACTTCATCTGCGCATCCAAAGGAGATAATAATCTGTAACCAAAGAGGTACTTGCATAGTAGTCGGATAAATGTTTTTATTCGGATGAAATTTACTGTATGCAATTTAAACAAAGAATAATCATATTATCCATAAAGATATAAAAGGTTATTAACACTTTTATATATTTCTCATGCATATTGAGTCCCCAGCTTCTCTTTTTCAAGCATAAATTCATTTTAGTTGTTTTTATAAAAAAAAATCAAAATACAGTTACCATGGAAACTGTCATTTTACTGGAAACCTAACTCGTCAACATTTAGTTTTTTTTGTATGTTGTATTTCAAGATTAAATTTTGCTTCACAAATTGAAAAATAAGTGAATTCTATGAAAGGGATTTCTAAATATTTTCATTTATTTGTAATATACATATCAATTTTCATTGTTTTTTGTCGAATACAATAATTTGAAAAACTGATTTGGATTACAAAAACTGTTCAGATTGTAACAATTTTAAATAGTATTGAATTATAAAGTATTGGATGTATGAATTAGCGTTTTTTGTGATGATAAACCTTCCAGAAATTATCTTATTGCTGATGGTATGGTCATTTTAACATTATTGCCCCAAATGGTTACTATGGGAACTGTAATTTTACGAAAAAACTACTTCGTCGACCTGCATTTTCTTTTCATTTTTGAATTCACAATAAAATTTTAAATAACATATCAAAGTTTAAGAAAATTCTATGAAATGATTATTTTTCTTATAGAACTGTAGAAAACGTCCTTAAAGATTTCGTCTTAAATTTCATTTTATATACGACCAAAACACGGGGTACGTTGTGAATTAGGGGATCCACGGATAGCCTGCGCGGGGGTGTCTACTGATTCCTTCCGATCCCTTTCGTCTGATGGCGTATTCTGTGATTGTCGCCTTTCTCGATTTCTATTTGAGCATGAAGCAACATGGCAAATACAGAAAAATGATGCTACCGCTATCGATATAATAAAAGGAAAAGGAGAGAGAGAGAACTGTGCACATGCGGTTTGCTAGGGCCCTTTTAACGTACCCCGTTTATACATTATATGTGTTTATACAATTGCACTGTCAACGCAAAAGGACAGCAAGGGACTCATGTTTGTACAGGATTTACTTCAGTTCTGCATTGAGCCCTCACTATATCGCTAGTATAGCATCAGGCACGCGTATTTTGCTCAACAAAATAGACAGGGACCGTAAAAGTATGGGAATTTGAAGTAATAGACCAGCAGCAGAACTGCTCATTTGCCAACACGATTTTTTAGTGCTCTATAGACTTGAACGATGGGTTTCATTATGCCCTTCTCTTTTTTGTTTTGCTGAGTCTTCCCGATCAGCTCCAAGCTTCTTTGTTAGACCCAGACATAAACTTGGTTGCAATGCACTTTAACCCTTTGTTCATAAGGACGTGGCTCGTTCCCTCATGACTTATGTAGATTCCCCCAATCTGATTATGCGAAATTCCGAAAATCATTAGGAAAAGCTTTTCAATAGTCGTTTCTGATTTAAACAAACGTGATTATAGAAGAGAATGCTACTCATTGACAAAACAAAGATATGTCGTTCTTAAACAAATGATAACTCACGTTACCTATGAATGGAAGCTGTTTATTATCATATTTCTAGACGCCTTTAGTAATACACCAATAACGATTTGGTATTTTTATTAGGGGCTTATGAAAGTATTTCGGTATGAAAGTGGTTTCGGGAAGTACAGGGTCTTGGTTACAATGATGTGTACCCATTACCGACAGGACGAAATTTTGTGGCGAAAGAGCAAAGCGGTTTCCGGGCTTGTCACGAAAAGGCTGTTAGCTCTTTTAACACAGTGTTTTCTGGAATGATAAGCAGGAGATATTGTCTGGGTGAAAAACCGCTCGGAAGAATAGTTTACCAATTCCCTTTATCGAAACTTGTGACGTGTCCAGATCTAGAGCCACAACAGGGATAAATTATAACAAGACGCAAATACTACAGTGAACCCTCGTTTAACCGGACCCCGATTATCCGGATGTCTCGCAATCCGAACGAAATTGTAAGGGAACGGAATTATTGGACCAGTTTGTTGCAGACGACTTTTGAAAACATTGTTGGTAAAGGAGAAATTGCTCGTGACGAGCAATTTCTCCTTTTCCCACAATGTTTTCTGCCATATCATCTTTGAATTTCATTACGTTTTGATATGTCTTCTGCAAACTCTTTCAATTTGGGACGGTCGACAATTTGGTGTTTGCTAAAGGGTTATAAGTTTATACCGCTCATACAGACTGTTTATGTCTTAATGTGAATAAGAACATGCTCTGCTTCATTAGTCCGGATTATTCGGTAAACCGGACATTTTGTTGGGAACGGACATGTTCGGATAAACGAGGGCTCACTGTACTTTCAAAATGATCTCGTGTAGGGACAAATGTAAAAGAAAGAAACTTTTAATTTGAATCAGTTTATCCTTCAGACAGACTTGTTTCTAAAGGGGTCGGAAACAGGTGCGTCGAAGATATATATCAGGTAGTAAGGGGTTGATGAATCTTATTCGATGTCCGAAAAAATCATCGCCTGATCCGCCTGGAATGTCCGTAAAGGACATTCCGGAACATGCAGGGTAGTAAAAAGGTTAGATCACAGATCTAACCTGATTGCATAGGCATGAAGTCAGTTTTAGCACCAATATTTCCCTTTGTCACAATATTTCCTTCTTGTTGGAAATGGGTGCAGACCATTGTAAGCAGAAGTCTGGTGGCATAAACAATACATTGTGTCAGTTTCCGGATGAATGTGAAGTATTGTGTCATTTTATATTTACATGTCATGGTTCCCGTATTATGATATTGTGGCGGATGTTATCGGATCCATGTTTTCCGTTTTTTTGTTTTTTTTTGTTTTTTTTTTCATATTTTACTAGTCTACAAAATGAATTCTACGATCTATCAAATCATCATCTCTCCATATCTGCATTGCCGGCTGGTCCCGTAGTTAGGGTCTTTTGGACTCGGCTTCACTTCTTCTGGTCTGAATTAGAAAAAGTATATAAAAAGTTAAATCAAGAATTATGGTCGTGGCTAGGAAAAAGTTTCCCGATTTAACCGTTGTTGGCACACAACGAACGAGTCGGTTAGCCTTAACCCTTTCCCAAACAACACATTTTCGACTGTCCCAAATTGAAAGAGTTTGCAGACGACATTTCAAAGTGTGATGAAATTGGAAAATAATCTTCTGATAGGCCGGAACACATTGTTAGAAAATGAAAAATTGCTCGTCACGAGCACTTTCTCTTTTCCCTCAATGTTTTCGTAAGTCGTCTGCAAGAAAGCGGTCAAATGTCGTTATTGTTAAAAGGGGGTCTCACATATTGTCACGTTACGCTAGTAAGGCACGTGGGAAAGAATTCCTATGTTTATTTTTGAACCATCCATCACATAGAAGTGATAATGGGTGCGAATACTTCATTCCATTAACACACAGGATTTCAGAAACTCAAATATAGATTGATTGAAAATGTTAAATTATTTTTTGTTTCAGTAACAATGATTATCAATATCAAATTTTAACTTCTTTAACTCCCAGAGCACAAAGTCTGTGTAGTCTGATATTATTTTTATTTTGATACCGTGACTGTTTCTAGTGATAACAAAATGAAGCCTGTCATTTGATAAACACTGTATCAATCAGCATTATTTAAACAAAATCCGTTTCAAGGGATTGTCCTACATTTATGCGGATTTTAAATAATTGAATAGGAAACAATAGACTTGATTAATATACATGTCAAACTACAAATATAAATAAACTGCAAACTATTTTCTATACATCCAACTGACAACCGTTTTACCCTTTCCCAACCGACACATTTTCGACTGTCCCAAATTGAAAGACTTTGCAGACGACATTCCAAAATGTGATGAAAGTAAATACTATTCTTCAGATAGAGCAGAAAACCTTGTCAGAAAAGAAGAAATTGCTATTAGCGAGCAATTTATCCTTTTCCAACAATGTTTTCCAGATTCGTCTTTAACAAAGTGGTTAAATTGTGTCATTGTTTGGTAGTGGTTTCCAGAGCAGGGCACCTTCCCAATTTAAAATTTTACTTAAAATCATGCAGGTTTCCCAAAAATTCAAAGTCATACCAGCTTTTTGACTTCCCAATTCAGTAATTTCAGCGATAGAATTACTTAAAATCAACAGGCTTTGGCCCCTTCCGAATTCAAGGAACAAATCCTTGGGTTAAAGGGACTTACCTTGTACGTTTCCAGGCCCAGCAGTTTTGACCGGAGCGTCGTTTGTGTTGACCACAGGGCAGTTTGACTCGTCGCTGCCGTCTTGACAGTTCGCCACCCCGTTACAAAGCTCCTCCCTCCGGTAACAGGATTTGTCGTCGTTACATGCGATCATTGACTCCTGGCAGGTCAGTCCTGTCATAGTGAAGCTGGCATTAGTGTCTTACTATGCAGTCTAAATTGTGTTAACCCTTTCCCAAACAATAACGACATTTGACCACTTTGTTGCAAACGACTTTAGAAAACATTGAGGGAAAAGGAGAAATTGCTCGTGACGAGCAATCTTTCCTTTTCCTGCAATGTTTTCTGGCCTATCAGAAGATATTATCCAATTTCATCACATTTTAAAATCTCGTCTGCAAATTCTTTCAATTTGGGACATTAGAACATTTGTTATTTGGGAAAGGGTTAAGCAACCATCCTTTGAAGCAGCCAGCCTGACAACCACTACAGAAAGTCCCATTGTTTGATTTGTAGTGTACACCAATATGTGCTAAGCAGCCAACCTGTCTTAAACAGACACTACAGAAAGTCCCATTGTTGGATTCATAGTGCACACCAATATGTGCTAAGCAGCCAACCTGTCTTAAACAGCCAATTTTCTCAGTTCCATAGACTGGCTTCTTAACACAAATTTGACTGTATAGACTAGCCAATACTTCAAGAGTATAATTTCTTAAAGATGAAATGTTTCCAACAATAAAAGGACAGCACAGGTCTATAGGTCTATAAACATTACAAAAAAAGCCTGGAGTATTGATGTGTACCTCATACCCTGTGATATAACCTTTTTGAAAGGTACAGCCCAGTTATCTTGTATATAACAAAGGTCACGAATGTTTGCTTGAAATCAATCATTGAGACTTTAAAAATCTCATATCGAAAAAGCGTGAAATAACATACAAACAGCGCTATGTTGATTGGACGTATCTGTGTTGTCGTTTGTTACGCAATAGGAAATTTAAAGGTTGAAAACGGCGTTAATCCAACAACATTTAAACACAAATAACTTGATGAAGGACTAAGGTGTCGTTAGATATATGAGAATAGGTATGTTAAACAACAACAGAAATAGTTTATTTTTGACGCATCTGTAATTCAGTTTACAAAAAGCTGAAACCAGCGTTCGAATCAAAACAGTAAACCAAACCAAATAAGGCAATGGTGAACGAACCTGTATTTCATTAAATAAAGTTAAATAACACGTTTTATTCAATTTTGATACAAGGTCATATACTCGTTTTTCAATATATACAAGCAACAACAGTACTGCGTGATAGTTAAATAGTGAAATAAATCAGTCAGGTTGATGAGCAAAATCCCATTTACAGCATTAACTTTAACAGTGTAAAAATATCATCTGTGTCACATATTAAAGACAAAGGAAACACATCTCAATCAGATTAACGATATTAAATGCAGAAAAGAGGGTTTAACATTTGAAAAGTCGTTTAATCTTTAGAAATAAAAGGTGTTACGTACCTGTGGCACACCATTTCTCGTCTGATTCATCGGCACAGTCAGGAAACTGATTACAGCGGTCACTTGCCGGAATACAATCCCCGTTTCCACATGTAAACTCATTATCTTTGCAACCTACAAAACACGGGAATAGTGTATGTTCATTAACTCGAATGATTCAGGCCGTAACTGTGGTACAAGAAATACAAGCGCCGTCTCCACATGTAAACTCATCATCTTTGCAACCTACAAAACACGGAATTAGGTTATGTTCATTAACTCGAATGATTCAGGCCGTAGCTGTGGTACAAGAAATACAAGCGCCGTCTCCACATGTAAACTCATCATCTTTGCAACCTACAAAACACGGGAAAATGCATCGTACATTAACTCGAATGATTCAGGCTGTAACTGTGGTACAAGAAATACAAGCCCCGTCTCCACATGTAAACTCATCATCTTTGCAACCTACAAAACACGGGAATAGTGTACGGTACATTAACTCGAAAGATTCAGGCTGTAACTGTGGTACAAGAAATACAAGCCCCGTCTCCACATATAAACTCATCATCTTTGCAACTTACAAAACACGGGAATAGTGTACGGTACATTAACTCGAATGATTCAGGCTGTAACTGTGGTACAAGAAATACAAGCCCCGTCTCCACATGTAAACTCATCATCTTTGCAACCTACAAAACACGGGAATAGTGTACGGTACATTAACTCGAATGATTCAGGCTGTAACTGTGGTACAAGAAATACAAGCCCCGTCTCCACATGTAAACTCATCATCTTTGCAACCTACAAAACACGGGAATAGTGTATCGTACATTAACTCGAATGATTCAGGCCGTAACTGTTGTACAAGAAATACAAGCCCCGTCTCCACATGTAAACTCATCATCTTTGCAACCTACAAAACACGGGAATAGTGTATCGTACATTAACTCGAAAGATTCATGCTGTAACTGTTGTACAAGAAATACAAGCGCCGTCTCCACATGCAAACTCATCATCTTTGCATCCTACAAAACACGGGAATAGTGTATCGTACATTAACTCGAATGATTCATGCTGTAACTGTTGTACAAGAAATACAAGCCCCGTCTCCACATGTAAACTCATCATCTTTGCAACCTACAAAACACGGGAATAGTGTATCGTACATTAACTCGAAAGATTCATGCTGTAACTGTTGTACAAGAAATACAAGCCCCGTCTCCACATGTAAACTCATCATCTTTGCAACCTACAAAACACGGGAATAGTGTATCGTACATTAACTCGAATGATTCATGCTGTAACTGTTGTACAAGAAATACAAGCGCCGTCTCCACATGTAAACTT
Organism: Cerastoderma edule; assembly: GCA_947846245.1. Taxonomy (NCBI): domain Eukaryota; kingdom Metazoa; phylum Mollusca; class Bivalvia; order Cardiida; family Cardiidae; genus Cerastoderma; species Cerastoderma edule. The sequence continues at coordinate 2,498,139 of OX401417.1, read as the reverse complement.
ATCATCTTTGCAACCTACAAAACATGGGAATAGTGTATCGTACATTAACTCGAATGATTCAAGCTGTAACTGCTGTGGTACAAAAAATACAAGCCCCGTCTCAACTTGTAAACTTATCATCTTTGCAACCTACAAAACACGGGAATAGTGTATCGTACATTAACTCGAATGATTCAAGCTGCAACTGTGGTACAAGAAATACAAGCGCCGTCTCCACATGTAAACTCATCATCTTTGCATCCTACAAAACACGGGAATAGTATATCGTACATTAACTCGAATGATTCAGGCCGTAACTGTTGTACAAAAAATACAAGCGCCGTCTCCACATGTAAACTCATCATCTTTGAAACCTACAAAACATGGGAATGGTGTATCGTACATTAACCCGAATGATTTAGGCTGTAACTGTGGTTCAGGAAATACAAGCCCCGTCTCCACATATGAACTCATCATCTTTGCATCCTACAAAGCACGGGAATAGTGTATCGTACATTAACTCGAATGATTCAAGCTGCAACTGTGGTACAAGAAATACAAGCACCGTCTCCACATGTAAACTCATCATCTTTGCAACTTACAAAACACGGGAATAGTGTATCGTACATTAACTCGAATTATTCAGGCTGTAACTTTGGTACAAGAAATACAAGCCCCGTCTCCACATGTAAACTCATCATCTTTGCAACCTACAAAACACGGGAATAGTGTATCGTACATTAACTCGAATGATTCAGGCCGTAACTGTTGTACAAGAAATACAAGCCCCGTCTCCACATGTAAACTCATCATCTTTGCAACCTACAAAACACGGGAATAGTGTATCGTACATTAACTCGAAAGATTCATGCTGTAACTGTTGTACAAGAAATACAAGCGCCGTCTCCACATGTAAACTCATCATCTTTGCAACCTACAAAACACGGAGATAGTGTATCGTACATTAACTCGAATGATTCATGCTGTAACTGTTGTACAAGAAATACAAGCCCCGTCTCCACATGTAAACTTATCATCTTTGCAACCTACAAAACATGGGAATAGTGTATCGTACATTAACTCGAATGATTCAAGCTGTAACTGCTGTGGTACAAAAAATACAAGCCCCGTCTCAACATGTAAACTTATCATCTTTGCAACCTACAAAACACGGGAATAGTGTATCGTACATTAACTCGAATGATTTAAGCTGCAACTGTGGTACAAGAAATACAAGCGCCGTCTCCACATGTAAACTCATCATCTTTGCAACCTACAAAACACGGGAATAGTGTATCGTACATTAAGTTGAATGATTTAAGCTGCAACTGTGGTACAAGAAATACAAGCGCCGTCTCCACATGTAAACTCATCATCTTTGCAACCTACAAAACACGGGAATAGTGTATCGTACATTAACTCGAATGATTCATGCTGTAACTGTTGTACAAGAAATACAAGCGCCGTCTCCACATGTAAACTCATCATCTTTGCAACCTACAAAACACGGGAATAGTGTATCGTACATTAACTCGAATGATTCATGCTGTAACTGTTGTACAAGAAATACAAGCCCCGTCTCCACATGTAAACTCATCATCTTTGCATCATACAAAACACGGGAATAGTGTATCGTACATTAACTCGAATGATTCAGGCTGTAACTGTGGTACAAGAAATACAAGCGCCGTCTCCACATGTAAACTCATCATCTTTGCATCCTACAAAACACGGGAATAGTATATCGTACATTAACTCGAATGATTCAGGCCGTAACTGTGGTACAAGAAATACAAGCTTCGTCTCCACATGTAAACTCATCATCTTTGCAACCTACAAAACATGGGAATGGTGTATCGTACATTAACCCGAATGATTCAGGCTGTAACTGTGGTTCAGGAAATACAAGCCCCGTCTCCACATATGAACTCATCATCTTTGCATCCTACAAAACACGGGAATGGTGTATCGTACATTAACTCGAATGATTCAAGCTGTAACTGTTGTACAAGAAATACAAGCGCCATCTCCACATGTAAACTCATCATCTTTGCATCCTACAAAACACGGGAATAGTGTATCGTACATTAACTCGAATGATTCAAGCTGCAACTGTGGTACAAGAAATACAAGCACCGTCTCCACATGCAAACTCATCATCTTTGCAACTTACAAAACACGGGAATAGTGTATCGTACATTAACTCGAATTATTCAGGCTGTAACTGTGGTACAAGAAATACAAGCACCGTCTCAATATGTAAACTCATCATCTTTGCAACCTACAAAACACGGGAATGGTGTATCGTACATTAACTCGAATGATTCAGGCTGTAACTGTGGTCCATACTAGAAGGAAATATACAGGTATTAATCATTCAAACTAATCTTACATCTGTGAAGACATTTGACAAATAGACGAATGTGCTTCAGTATGTCTTTACAACAGAATTGAGTGTATAGAAATTCGATATCATACCTGGGGAACAGAGTTTGTTAAGAGAACTAGATTTTCACCCGTAAGAAGTGAATGTACTAAAGGAACTATATTTTAACGTGAAAGAAGCGACTGTGTTGAAGGCTAGATTCTTACGCGTAAGAAGCGACTGTGATAAAGGAACTATATTTAATTGCATAAGAAGCGGCCAGTTAAGGGATCGAGACCTTAACGCGTAAGAAGCGACGTTGTTAAGGGAATTTTTATTTTGACGGGAAAGAAGCGAGTGTACTAGGGGAACTAGATTTTAATTTGTATGACACGACTGTGTTAAGGGAATTAGATCTTAACGCGTAAGAAAGGACTGTGTTAAGGAAACTAGACGTTGATGCGTGAGAAGCGGGTAAGTTAAGGGAGCTAGATTTAAACGCAAAAGAAGCAACTGAGTTAATGGAATTTCGTTTTTACTTGCAAAAAGCGAGTGATGTAAGGGAACTAGATTTTAACACACAAGAAGCGAGTGTATTAAAGGAACTAGATTTTAATGCGTAAGAAGCGAGTGTATTAAAGGAACTAGATTTTAATGCGTAAGAAGCGAGTGTATTAAAGGAAATAGATTTTAATGCGTAAGAAGAGAGTGTATTAAAGAATAAAAATATACTTCATACCTGAGGAAGCGACTGTTTAAAAGAAATCAGTTTTAACGCGTAAGAAGACAGCGTATCAAGGGAACTTGATAATTTCGCTTAAGAAGCGAATGCGTAAAGGGAACTAAACTTTTACGCATGATAAGCAAGTGTGAAAAGGGAACTAAACTTTTACGCATAATAAGCAAGTGTGTAAAGGGAACTAAATTTTAACGCATTATAAGCGAATATGTTAAGGGAACTAGATTTTTACGCATAATAGGAGAGTGTGTAAAGGGACCTAAATTTTGTACGCATAAGAAGCGAATATGTTAAGGAAACTAGATTTATACGCATAATAGGAGAGTGTGATAATGGAACTAGATTTTGACGCATAAACAGATGCATACGACTGATATAGTACATAGTCCTCACAGATGAACAACGGACGTCCTAATTATTCAATTTTCCAATATTGTTGACGCATAATGTGGATTTCTTTAATGCTTGCGTATGGAGTACAGTTTGAAATTGATCTCTTGGGTGGGCATTTTAAAGCAAATTTATGGAAGGCATGTTTTCTGATTTTCTGTTAAAAAGCTCGGGTATTCGATAAATGTATCACTTTAAATAAGTAATGATAATTAGCCTTAACCCTTTTTGGCTTGCTAAAGGGACGAAAAATGCAACATAATATTAGACCTTGGTACAAACGTTAAATGTAAAGATTTGAGGGTCAAGACAAAGTCAATCACATAAAAACCTACAAGGTAAAATACCATGTTGATCACGAGTACTGAAATACTATGGGTTTGGAATAACAAGGTAAATATGAGTGACACTCTGTCTAAGACTTAGTGTAAATAGATACTAGAACCCATTCTTAATGGTAACACTTTTTATTTGTATCCCATTGATAGAGACTGTGAGCGGAATACAAGAACATGGAACCGACTTTATACTTATGCAAACAGGTAAGATCCAGGCCAGTTAATTGGCGCTGGTCTGTAATCTAACCAGTTTGCTACTCCGAGTATCTTTCCTCACCAAACTTAAGCAGATATTTAAGGTTTTGGAAAAAAACGACACAAAAATCTATTTCCAGAAAATTACCAATTATTCTACGGGTAAGAATATGATTTGGTAGTAAGTAGGTAAGCAGGTTAAAAAGTTGATAACGCTTACAACCGTTGGTTTTTAAATTAATTCAGTGTCTGAACTTTGCATTTTAGTCAGTTAATTTTGTTAATATCGATATCTTCACTATCTACATCGGCGCATCCATGGTAGATTGGTAGTGAAAGTGTAAAGATAAGTTTTAGCCAAGAAAGGTAATAAAGTTTATACGTACCAGCACATTCGAATTCGTCTTGGGAAAATGGACAATCAGCGACACCATCACATATTTTAGACAGGGAAACACACATACCAGCGCCACAGTTAAACTCAGACAACAAACAACCTGAAATAAAACAGTAAAAAACCTGCACTTAACCCTTTACCAAACAGAAAACTTTAGACTGTCTCAAATTGAAAGGGTTTGCAGAAGACATTTCAAAATGTGATGAAATTGAAAACTAATCTTCAGATAGGACAGAAAACATTGTGGGAAAATGAGAAATTGCTCGTTACGAGCAAGTTCTACTTTTCCCACAATATTTTCTAAAGACGTCTGCAACAAAGTGGTCAAATGTCGTCATTGTTTGGGAAAGGGTTAAGTTTGATTTCAAACTGAACAGCTGTTCAAATATGCCTATATATATATAAGACCTTTGTGCGTCAAATTATAAACAGAACGGAACAGAGCATATTTTTATTTAACGACTTTTACATAGAACATCATCATACATACATGGAATGAAAAATACGGAATATTACTTGGTTGAATCTTTCACGGTGTGTGGACGCGGAGGACGTGTTTAACAATTGGAACTCACGAACATAGACTAGTCGCTGTTGGAACGATATCATTCTGAATGATAATGTGTAAAACTGTCAACACAATGTTTTTGTTCATTAAATGTGAAAAGAAAGGATTAATAAACTCCAAATTGCGATCTTTTTGTAAAGTGTATCGATCCATATTACTTTACTCATTGAGGGTCCCATTGCTAGATATAGAACGTATTGTCCTTGTTACTTAAATGGATGGCATTTTAATTTAAAAGACCACAACTTTTAAACGGTGATATGATAGACGGTTGACCTGTGATGAAATCGCTTATGAAGTATGATAAAGCCATGGTGCAGTTTATATGATTTTGACAGAGCGTTTGTACATGTGAAAGATTGCCATTAGGGGATACCCCAACATTTGCCAGAAAATGAAAAATGACGACGGGTAAAAATCAGCAAAGAAATGCATGATATGTTTACGAATGAGGTAAAAATATGCTCAAACAATGGCTTAAATTGACGAAACGTGGACTAGGTCCTTTGAACCAGAACTTAAGACGCAAAGTAGAGAATTACGCATTCCGATCTTCCCGAGACCGCGAAAATAAGTTGGAACTGCCCCAAAATGGTGATGCTTTTTGCATAACACATCTCAGGAGTAATAACAACCCACATAGTCGCGAAGGGACATACGGTTAACAAAGAATATTATTAACAGTATTTTAGAAGGATTCTGCGCCCAGCGATACGCCGTAAGTGACCAGGGATCGTTTTACTAAACAGTTTACGGTTAAGATTTGAATAACTCTAAAACTTTGATTCCACTTATTTCAAATTGGGAGTAGCAATATTTCAAAGTAAAACATCATTTGAATCGTCTTTCCGAGACACTTCCAATGATGTGTCACATTGCAATATTGTACTATCCATGTATATCAGTTATGACTTACACAAATCTTTTTCTTAAATCGTTCAGTAAAACGGTACCCAGAACGACAAAAGGGCAAACTGCTCGATTTACACGATAACGCAACATGTCACATAGCGACCAGTGTTAAGGATATGTTTTCGGAATACGAACAGTAGCTTCTTAACCGTCCTACCTATTCGCCAAACATAAGCCCTTGTAATCTTGACTTATTCTCAAAATTGAAGGAACCACTTTGAGTAAAACGCTACGGCCATTTAGAGGAGTCAAATGCCACCGTGGAGAGGGTAGTGCGGGATATTAATCCGCGTTGCCTAGCAACAGGTATAGAACGCTACCTTGGAGATGGGAGTCAACGATCAAGTGCGCATGAAATTTTACTGAGGGATTTTGGTTAAACTTTGTAATTGAAACCAGTTACCCATGAGAAAATTTCAAGTGGTCAGCTATTTTTGACTTACCCTAGAATATGAGCAATCTGACTGACTCTATCCTATATTCCCATCTCCTTTTCTCTGAATCTTATTATTTCTTCTTTTTCGGTCAATGTTTTATGTACGGGTATAGTCTTTTGTCGGTGAAAACAATGAAATAACTAATAAGCAAACGTTAATACAAATATATATATACCCATAACATCTACATATTATGGAATATTAACTCTGTAACAAAGGTTTTTCAAATGACAAATTAAGACATCTCCCTAACACCCCCCTTCCCCTGCAGCGACTCCCTTAGAGCTACGAATTGTCTTGCAAAAGGACACTCCAATAAAACCAACGGCCCGAACCTCGGTTCCCTGGCAACACATCCATCACTTTAACCACCGGGCCACCGGGCCACGCAGACCCCCACCCCCAAGCCCCCTTCCCCACACCCAAACACACCCACATCATACCATTGGCTTGTGGGCAGTTCAATTCGTCTGATCCATCGATTTCGCAGTCCTTATACCCATCGCAGTACCAGTCAATGGGAATACAATCCCTACTTATGTTGCACGTAAACCCAACTTCCGGTGAACAACCTGTAATGGAGAGTAAACCGGTTGTAAGTGATAACCCGTATTAACCCATTACCAAACAATGACCACATTTGACCATTTTGTTGCAGACGACTCTGGAAAACAATGTGTGAAAAGGAGGAATTGCTCGTAACGGGCAATATTTTCCTTTTCCCACAATTTTTTCCTTTTCCCACAATGTTTTCTGCCCTATCAGAAGATAATTTTCAAATTTCATCACATTTTGAAATGTCGTCTGCAAACTCTTTCAGTTTGGGACAGTCGAAAATTTGTTGTTTGGGAAAGGGTTAACCGACTAAGCTTGTTCCATTCCGCCTTTCTCAAATATTTCCTTTTCCCACCTTTCCCCCGTGTCCCGCTCTTGAAGCCATTTTTATTTAATACTTACCTAGTTGTTTAGGACATGTTTCTAACAAGTACTGCTTTGCTTTCTTTACATTTTCGAAAGAAAAAGCGATTTTAACCCCGGGAATGGCTTCATAAGCAGCCATCGTTTGTTTCCACGATTTTGGTGCAGAATCTACTTATTTCAAATACAATATTCTCAAAGAAAATTCCTTAGTTTTTAGAGTTATGGCATGATTTCTTTTAAGAAAAGTTGAACACTGGTTTAGAATTATAGACGAAAGTTCCCACTTTGGCTAGTTTACAGTTTTACATCTAAAACTGATCTTTAGCTGTAAGAATTGAGTTCTGGATTACACATTTAGATATTTTTCTTGTAATGATTCCATAGCATATATGCAGAAGAGTCCGAAATGTATATCTTGTCTAACTAACCAATTACCAAACGTTACGATCTTTGACTAGTTTGTTGTAGACGAATCTAGAAAATATTTTCGGAAAAGAAGAAATTGCTCTTGACGAGCAATTTCTCCTTTTCCCACACTGTTTTCTGTCCTATCAGAAGATCACTTTTCAATTTCATCACATTTAGAAATGTCGTTTGCAAACTCTTTCAATTTGGTACAGTCTACAAGTTTATGTTTGGTAAAGGATTAAGCCTGTTTAAATTGAACGTAATTGCTAGCCATCAGCTAGATGCATACCGAATGGCAGGTCAAGTGTGTGGATTTCCAAGGTCCAAAGACTATCCAGCCAAATAAAATAAAAGTCGAAATCAATCACACGCCAAACCGTCAACACTACCCCTTGTTTTTTTTATATGGGTTTTACATCACATCAACATTATTTCAGTTATGTAGCGATGCCCGACTCTTAATGATGGAGGAAGACCCCATACTCAACTGCCCACAAGGGCTGGTCAAGGTGGGTAGAACCATCGGCATTCCGTAAGTCAGTCGGGAGACTGCCTCTCATGAAAATCCATATCCCTCTCAGGATTTGAACCCACGCGGAGAGGGGCCATGTGATTTCAAGTTCTGTACCCCTTGTTTAGATCATTTATTGGGATTCTGCAAATGTATTAGCCTTTCCGTTACAAACTATGAACTATTTCTAGCCAAACTGGGATCTTAGCCGGAACTTCTTCCAACATTAACGTTCTAAACGAAGCCGGAATAGAGGGTGTTGTAAAAATGTTTAACAAAGAATTACCTACTTTCGTTCGTAGCCGATGTTGTAGATGTCACTGTTACCGTTCTAGACGAACTCCCGCCAGAAACGGTTGTCGTAATGCTTGACGTTGTTGGATTTGTTCCGGCAGGGCTTGAAGAAGCTGAAAGTATATTTTAGTTTAAACTTATTTATTTTAAATCGATTGTGAAACAAGTTCTTATAACTTAGATGAATCACGCTCGATTCTGCTTCCTGGATACATAACCAGTAATCGCGCCGAATGTGGATTAATGAAAGTTCGCAAGGCAGATCCCGCTCTCACGGGAAAAGTATATATGATTAAATGCACGACGACTGAGGTAAAGTAATTTTGGCGTTGATCAGTTTTATGAGGTCCGCTCGAGATGCGTATTAACAAGGTTTACAATTATTTCTTCTTTAATTTTCATATTTTGGGAACTCATCAGACTTTTCTGAATCAATGGTAAGAGACAAGTCCTATTAGCTGAAGCCATTGTGAAACTATGATAAAGACAAAAGTATTCAAAGTTTCAGGACGTCATAGGATCATTCTTTGGAAAATGAAAAAATAAATAAAGGAATACACATTTACTTAATATTTCAGCAAAGACATTATATGTATTTTGGGCTTTTTTTTCATTTCATACAAATCCGATGGCAAGACGACAGAGTCTGAATATAGCATCAAGCAATAAATAGCCGGTCACATGATACTCAAAATATAAACGAAAACAAACATAGATCAAGTACACGCTTTTCGACTTATGCGTTTATATCGAACTAGCCGGAATAACACACATTTGGCAATGTAGAACTTACACAGAAATAATAACATTGTATACGGGCTTTATAATTATCAAAAACAGGTAACAACTTCTCTTTTCTTACAGAATTAGTATTCATTATCCAAATCGAAAGTGAAGTCAATTTGCAAATTCATCACGTGTAGACACGGCCATTTTACTATTCTGAGGATTCCATTCAACACAAGTACTGACCAATAGTCTGACAATATGTCTAGACTGAATAAGTCCGAAATGCCTGTAATTTTGATACTGGACTAATCCGTGGCATTTTTTGTCCACCATGTGTATCCTATTATTTGGGTGTGCATCGCCACGTGACAGCCCATGTGAAGTAACTAATTATCATATATCCGATGCATCATTGGGGTTTCCGTCATCATCTTCATTTTCTAAAGCGATTTCGATTACTTTATTTGTATCAATATGTGTTTGAAGCATAACTGAATATCATACGCCAATTCTATTTTAACATATTTGTGTTCTTATTGTATCACATCCAGGGACTTTTTAAATGAATTATTTAGACTGTAAAACCCTAATTGATGAGAACTTTCTTACGACAGTTGGACTCGTCTTCGCCTCCAAAACAGTCTTGATAGTTGTCGCATTTGTAGGACAGCAGAATACACGTACCATCTGCACATTCGAACATGTCAGATCCACAACTTCCTGCAAATATGGAAGATAAAACGGATTTGGGGTTTACAAACAAGCTTGCCAAAAACAATTGCTTACATTAGGGTTGCCTTTTCATGGTATCTGTCTCTTTACAACGTGAAAACAGAAACCGTTTTTTTTTTCAAATCACCATTCTAACACTTATAGTGCTGGAACCGACCCCATGTTTATGCAAACAGGTTAGATCAAGGCAAGCCGCCGAATAAATTGGCGGCTGGCCTGTGATCTCTAGTGCAATACAATACAATAGGTTTATTCAGTCAAAGGTATATGGCCCATAACATAATTTACATGTTAAAATGTACAAATGTGTAAGAGTTGTCTATAATACAAAAGACTAAACATCTTTGTGTTTCATACTTTCTTATTTTTTAAAGATTAAACCATTGTGCCTTGATTCTTAACCAGTTTGCGCATTTAAGATTGTTTCATTATCATAAAAACATATAAGGCTGTTTTTCGTATTTGGACTTCATTTTCTGTTCTGAGGAGGCTATAAAAACTTTCTTCACCATCATTTCCGTGATACCAATTGTAGAGATATGAATTACGTTGTTGTACATATTTTTCGCAATGAAAGAAACATGGTATTCGTTATCTATTATTCTAGTGTAAGATTCATTGAAACAAAAAGTACAGATTCTCTCTTCTCTTGAAATGTTTTGATGTCTCCCAGTTTCTATCGTAAATGTATGGTTCGAACATCTAAATCTTGACAATGCCTTTTTAAATTGATAAGAGAGTCCAATAGATAAATATTTTTCAGGTTCTAATATTGATTTAAATTGTTTGTAGGTATCACATCGAGATGACTCATTCACACTAGCAGACCAGTCCTGTGTTTTGCAGTCATTGAGTCTCAGTTTAAAATATTTTAAAAACATGTCAAGGTCACCCAATTGAAGCTTATCCACACATACCCAAAACCATATTGATGGAGAAGATATTTTTTACACTTGTCACCCGATTAATTCTTCCAATATTATCATATTTCTTTAACATGATATTACAATTTCTTGGATATCTATATCTATCTATCTTCCTATGATGTCAAACCCCTTGCAGGGACTCAGACATTTTTCCTAGAGGCCGCCCAAGAACACTCTATGGTGAAATATATGGCCGCATTCGGCCTTCGGCCTTCGGTCAGCCCGGTCTTTAGTTCCCGACGCTATCCACTACACCACCGCAGATCCAATTATATGTTATTCGGGCTTTCTTAAAAGTTTACACCAATACTTAATAACTTTAAAGTAATAGTCACAGCATAATGGAAGTCTGTCACATTCCCCAGGAGTCATACAATCATTTATTGATTGGTTTGTCCCTAGAAATTTTGTACAGTATTGTATTTATTCTTGTTCTATGCTATTTGAATATTCCCCCGTATAAAAGAATAGGTTTCACCATAGAATCGAATAGTTTAAAATGTTCTCTAAGATTAAAATTTCCAAAAGTCCTATGATTAGCCTTTATTGATTTCTTTGCTTGGGCTACAAGCTTTGCTTTTGCTTTAGACCATGACAATTTAGGGGTGAAAAGAAGTCCCATGTATTTATAAACAGAAGTTACATTTACTGCTTTGCTATTGTAAAACCAATTTTCAGTATGACGCAAAGGACCGCCTCGTCGAAAACAATGATTTCTGTCTTTTGTTCATTTAGTGTCATGCCATAAGTATTACAAAATTCTGATATTGTATTTAATTGTCTTTGTAGTTCAATAACAGAATCAGCGCAGTTGGCAATGTCGTCTGCAAAAATAATGCATAAAACGTTAGGAACGTGTTCAGTAATGAAAATCCAAACTTCTTAGTGTCTTTCCTCATCAAAATTAAGCAGAGTTTTAGGGTTTTGGAAAGCGAACGACACAAAAATCTACTTTTAGAAAACTAACCAGAATTTTAAGGGTTAGAGACAATCTACGGATTCTATGTACATCAATCCAGAAAAAGAAAACACAATGGTGTTGTTTATCACCTTCTTATGCATATACCATTATTATCAATACACTTCCATCATCGCTCCAATTATTGCCCTGTCTGTAATCATGATTCGAATTAGATTTTGCTTTTTAATTTGTTTTGTGAACCAAAGAAATATATCTCTGATAATGAGAGAGTATATTTCTGCTTCTAGCAGCTTATGTAGCTAAGATTAAAAACACAATGGGTTATTCATACAAATAGGTTTTTGTATTTCCTGCAACAATTTCAGGCCTTTCTAGGCATAGTTTGGATAGCTTTGAAATAAAAAGAATCATACATACCTGTCGATGGTGTTGGTGCTTCTGTTGTTGATGATGTTGTTGTTGTTGCTTCTGCTTTTATTGTTGTAATTGTTGTAGGTTCAGCTTTTGATGTTGTTGTCTCTGCTTTTGTAGTTGTCTCTGCTTTTGTTGTTGTTTCTGCTTTTGTTGTTGCTGTTTCTGTTGGTGTTGTTGCTGCATCCGTTGTTTTTGTTACATTTTCATTTCCTGTTGTTGTTGTTCCTGCTTTGTCTGTTGTAAAAGCGGTGCCCGTTGTTTTGTTTGGAAGGGTTGATGTTTCTTCTGTTCCTTTATTTGTAAATAAAGTAAGCATTACGCTTTAAGTATTAACTCATACTCATATCATTTTTGAATTTCGAAAAAAATCAGAGAATAAAATAGGTCACTTCCCCAGGGGCCTGTTTTACTAAACAACTTACGGAAAATGTTTGCGTAAGTCATAATTGATAAACATGGATAATATCTTCAATGAAAGTACAATATTGCAATGTGACACGTCATTGGAAGCGTCTCGGAGAGACGATTCCAATGATGTGTTACTTTGCAATATTGCTTTGCCAAATATTGAAATAAAAGGACTTATTGTTTTAGACTTACGCAAATCTTAAGCGTAAACTGTTTAGTAAAACGGGCCCCTGGCTCCTTATATGTAAATATCATAGATTGCTTGTTACAGAAATACATGAACTTTTGAAATCAATATACAGGGCTCATGCTTGAGTCTTGTATTAGATTTTCCTTGGCTAACCTACAAGTATACATTTTGGAAATGTATTTTGCCTTAAGACACTCCACGGTGAATATTCAGGAATCGAACCAGTGTCAGCCGGCCTCTTGCACCGTACCCCCTCCCAACGTAAAACATTTCCCTACCTGTGTCATCATTGTCACCATAGAGATCTTCACATAGTTCAGGGTCCTCATCTGATCCGTTGTCCGCAATACAATCCTTCCTGCCGTCACAGACCTTATTCTGGCTGATACATGATCCATCGTCACACGTAAACTCGTGGTCTTTCTTACAAGCTGTGGGCAGACAGTGTAGTGTAATTTTCACATTTGCAATTAAAGTCGAGTTATGTAAAATATTTTTTGTAACTTTCTTTGCATTTAGACAAACGAACTTGCAAGGGTACCAAGTTCACCACGTAATTAATCATTGACATTTAACAACTGTCATCAAATGGCCAGTGTACAGTGTAGCCCTGATTTTTACTGCACATATGGTTGTGGGAAGTAACTTAACTTTCAACAAAAATGAAAAATGTAATAATGCCATCGCAAAACGTCTTTCATTTTACGCATTTATGGTACGAACCGACGTCTTCTTATCTATTGATTGTTGTAAATCTATCTTAGAAAGATTCGTGTTAAAGTAATTCATTTTGCCATTCATCTTATGCTAGAAAACACTGAGAGCCAATCTTTGTCTTAGATTATGACATCCCAAAGAGATGTGAAACTTTAAAAAAGTAAATCGCAAAATCTTTAAGCGTTATCTGAATGTTTCGTCGAAAATACCCTTACAGGAAAGAAAATAAACAGTAGCCTTTTTATTTTGTCATATAATCCATTAAACACATAAGTCATTAAAACGAAATGACGCTGTCACGTGAGATTCATCAGGTTTTCCAATAAAGCCAGCAAGTGTTTAATATTTGCACAGTACTTAACCCATTACCAAACAATAACGACATTTGACCAGCTTAATGCACATGACTCTATAAAACATGGTGGAAAAGGAGAAATTGCTCTTAACGAGCAACTTCTCCTTTTCCGACACTTTTTCTGCCCTATCAGAAGATTATTTTTCAATTACCTTACATTCTGAAATGTCGCCTACAAACTCTTTTAATTTGGGACAGTCGAACATTTGGCGATTAGTAAAGGGTTAAGACATACGCTCACTCACTTAGTTCACTGGTGTATCAGACAGTGTGTTAAACATGTCTAATACCTCGCGCGGGACTACACGTCCTTATAACTTGTTAACTTTAACAAGAATGTTACCTATAAACGTCTTACACATAATAAAGAAGGCATCATAGTTGTTTCGGAGAATTTAGTGATGGCCGACAATCTTCAAATATACACGAAATACTCTTTGAACCCTACCGCATAGTAATTCAATGTGTAAAAGATAGCGACGGAAGTCCACTGTGAAAGCTTTTTAAAGATTCTTGTTCACAAATATAAGGAAATTTGGAAACTAATTTCTTTCAAACTGCACAACAGGTGTATCGGTATATCATTCGCGCTGAGAAATATTCATTGAAAGCAAAAGTGTATTGTTTTTTACTCTTTAAAGAGTTATACAGTAAAATAGCATGTCCTTTAATCCTAAAGCGTGACTACGCTTTTGAATCTGCTGCACATTGACTGTGTATACTTAGCTATATGAGTATTTCATGCAACAGTAATATTTTCAAAAGGTACATTTTATATAAAACAATGCACAACTGTATTGTTTCAACGACATTTTAGTTTGACTCCGATTTTTTCTCTTCCGTGAACTAATCCTCCGAAGACTATACTTAGTTAAAGATCATAAAACCAATGCAGTGTTGCATTGTGTTATACTCTCGAACACAGAACAAAAAGCCTGTTTGTGGATTGTTGCACGATAAAACGACCGATAGGAACCATTCTGCGAGGTTCGAACTCCAGAACAAACTGAATAATAAACAACGTATGCTATGTAATTTAAAATTGAACTTACAACAATCCTTTTCGTCGCTGTCGTCAATGCAGTCATAATATCCGTCACATTGCATATCCGATTTGATGCAATTGCCATTGTCACACTTGAATTCATTAGGCCCGCATATACCTATTTATAGACAGGAAAACAAATATTAACCCTTTACCAAATGCAAAGTTTTCGACTATCCCAAATAGAAAGAGTTTGCAGACAACATTTCCAAATGTAATGAAACTGGAAGATAATCTTCTGATGCGGCAAAAAACATTGTGGGAAAGAATAAATTGCTCGTTACGAGTAATTTCTCCTTTTCCCACAATGTTTTCCAGGGTTGTCTGCATTAAAGTGGTTAAATGTCGATATTATTTGGTAATGGGTTAAATGGAAATGTAGGTACGTGTAAATGCCGTTATCAGTCATGACCTCTTTGGCACCACACACCCCATATGTATAAAGATAACATTAAATGAAATATAAATGTAACTTGTAAGTTCTGTTAACACTTGTTTTACTTTATTGGCCAATAAAAATGCATAAGTGATTTAATGACCATGAATTTTATAAGAAAAGAACACTCATTATATATCACTCATTTGCTTGAAAATCTGTGATTGATTTGATTAAAAGTAAAGATTACACATTTAGAATAAGCTCGTTGCTTGTAAAATCTAATTGATTGATACGAGGGTTGGGGCTTCGAATCCCATATGATTGGGTCGGCATAACTACATATGATTTTATCATGTAAGACTTGCTTCTCGCTGAGACGTCGTCTACCAACAAGAAAGAGGAGGAATCGGATATTGTTCGAAGTCTTGACTCAAACTCAAACGGAGTAGATTGTGTGTGTGTGTGTGGGGGGGGGGGGAAGAGAATCGGATGAGAATGTTATCTCGAAGCCACCACGAGGTCTTGGCTGATTGGGGTTCAATACACATATACGCATCAGCTTAACCCATCACCAAACAATAACGACATTTGACAACTTTGTTGCAGACTGTTTTTGAAAACATTGTGGGAAAAGAAAAAATTGCTAGGGACGAGCAATTTTCCTTTTCCCACAATGATTTCTGTCCAATCCATCGCATTTTGCAATGTGGTCTGCGAACTCTTTAAATTTGGGACAGTCGAAAATTTGTCGTTTGGGAAAGGGTTAATATGTTAGTAGCATGGATACTTTTAAACATAATTATCAAACTTTACGATCATCGTTTCGCCTCTGTTGTGCATTATTTCACTAAACAAATAAGTTCCAATTAATTGATAACACAGTAGCTAAATGGAATGATAAGCTTGAAAGTAACTTTTAACGAACCACAGTTGAGTTCGTCAAAACCGTCCCGACATTCTTTTGTTCCATTACACCTTCCTTCCTCGGGCACACAACGACTCCCGTCACACAGGAATGATGGGGCGTGGCAACCTTAACAGAAAACATATACTAAATTAACGAAAAACTTCTATACCTCCAAGTTGAATGGACCCCGCTTGGACCTTTATTCCTCCAAGTTGAATGACCCCGCTTGGTAAATGTTCGACATAGAGAAAGAAAGACGTTCAGCTGTTCGATATAGGATGTTATATCCCTTGGCACGAAAATTATTTAGACCGAAAGCCTGTCAGTAAAACTGACTTTATGTGATTCACTTTGCTAAGATCGCTTGTTAAATTGAACAAAACGATTACATGCATCTTAGGAAACGAAACATCACATATAAACATCTTATCAATTTCTGAGAAAACGCAAAACGATTTAACAAAAGATGTTAAGGCCATTATTGGCATACATCCGTGTTGACATGTGGATTATCTTCTTTCCTTAGGAGTTTATATGATTATTTTACTATCATGTTTTGTTTTTAGCTTCATAGTTATACATTTAAAGTTATTCGTTTACTATGAACTACAGATATAAGCCATCCAAATCCAGCCGTTGCAAACAAATCAAATGATATTTAGTTATGGGACCAGGTGTCGGGGATTTTTGATTTAAATCGTTTGGTATAGAATTATTAGGATATATAAGATATCAGCTAGATAAAACAAATGCGGCTGATTATGATAGTCGTCCTTTATTTTTTTACAGGAAACTTCCTGTGATGCTCTGATATTCGAGTTTTGTTAGTTCATATTTCCTATTCACTTTTGTTCAATCTTGAGAAGTATTTTTAAACAAAATAACCCAGAGGTGACAAATTTGTCTCCTTATTTGACAGGGCACTTATATGATTGTTTTCTTTTTTTTTATTCGTTTTCTTTTATCATCTATCAAAATGTTATCAAGTTAATATTCTAAGAAAATGACATTCATCCATATGTATTTATCACTGAATAATAGTATACATCGTAACATCGTGTTTTTAAATTAATAAACATGGAGAAAGAATCAGATTTCCTGTCTTGCCATCTTCCTTCCATCACATTTTTCGAAACATAACTTTTAAGATTGTATTGTATTAAGAAACAAAACGCTTCAAAGGAAGTGGGTTACCAAAAGCAAAATCAGAAGAGTTTTCTGTGATATCGCAAAAGAAATGTCAGGATTAATAACGAGCGCGCTGACTGTCGTGACATGCCTGAAATACCGTTCGTTAACCCTTATAGTGCTAGAACCGCCTTGATACATATGCAAACAGGTTAGATCCAGGCCAGCCACCATCTAAATTGGCAGCTGACCTGTGACCTTGCCTGTTTGCAAATCTGAGAAGCAGATGTTTAATGTTTTGGAAAGCGGACGACACAAAATTCTAATTTTAGAAAATTACCCAGGAATCTAAGGGTTAAAGCGATATAAAAACCGTAATCCGACAGCTAACTTGAGTTTGGTCACACTGGTGTTGAAAGGCAGCATTTGTTCATCTTTGAACCAAAACGCTTGTAAATGCATCTATTTATAAGTACCTACTTGTATTCTCTGGCTCTTAAGTGGGGGCTTCAAATTGTAAATATGGTGTTTCCTTCGTATGAGAGTGTTTACACTTTACACTGTTGGTATTCCTTTATACTCAGAGCTTAATTTATGTTTTATTCAATTCCTTTATGCAGCGAGTATCCAACTGTGTCAGTTATAAAGGGGCCTAACACAATGTTTCATGTATCAAAAGTTGCGTGTGAGACGTGCTCCTGCCTCAGTGAGTTAGTAAAAGTTGAAAACGTCATTAAGATGCGAAACATAATACCTAGCACCCACATCAAGGTTTCCAAGCATATATTTGTATTTAATAGGACTAACTCACATATTTAGATTTTTCTTTTTAACAAAATGTATTTTACGCATGAAATGGCATATCAGATCAATTTAGTTACAGAAAAACTAGATTATTTCTTCATTTCCCATTACCTTGCATGACACTGTAGGGGAAATTTAGCGAGTTTGAATAATATATGCAGCAAATAATTTAAATGGTTTATTTCTTATCCTGGTACCAGGGCAATTTACAGACCGATAACAGCGTGCCGTATACCATTTTTGATATCCGTCACTAGATCATGTGATCGCTGCACGTCAGTATGGATTTTCCGTTTTGTTTCACTTTTCTCGTGTTTTATTTTTATTTTTTGTTGGTTTATTCAAATCCATATAGGTGTAATAAGGTTGATAATAGATGGTTGGTGTCTTTGAAAAGGAAAAGTTATTTGTCTTGGCTTCAGATTATTAAGCGATTTGCCTTCGGCTCACTGGATAATATTCCTTCGCCTTGCCCGATAACATTTCCGATTAACGACACCAACTCTATATTCTCTATTAATCTATTATCTTTGTATTCCGTTCTGCGAAATAGATCATTTGGGTAATAAGAATGTCTTGGTACAAAATAGTGAAATCGATCGATTGTCGTGTCACATGACACTAGCAAACATCATTTCTGTAACTATTTCTAAATTAAGGTCTTATTTTTTTCAATTTAAGCATTCAAGACTCTAATGATTTTTTCACAACATTTTAAGACGACACATTTTCCAGCATCTTTTAAATGCTGATATCGAGAGGTTTATTTTACTTGCTGATGGGGATTGAGATTGTTTGAACATTCTTTTTAGCACTTTCCTCACACAACACATTCTATTACAGTCCAATTACCACGCAATATGAGTCTATTTGAATGGTTAAGAGGTAAAAAAACACATAGACATAGACATGTTTATTCAAGTACATAGGCAACATACAACATACAGTAACATAATATACATACACAAGAGTGACAATCCACAAACAAATACATTACAATAGTTCTTCAATTAGATTTTGTCTAAGTTCAAAGGCTTTTACAAGATATGTTGATACTTTGAATATACTTGATTTATTATTACATTCCAAAATAGAATAAAATGTTTGCTGATTTACGTGTCTAAGCCATGACTTTTCAAACTACATATTGCGCAGCAGTTGGTAACTTTTGCATTCTAAAAAGAAATGATATTCGTCCTCAATAATATTAAAGTTTAGTTGTTAACAAAGTTGGCAAAATCTCTGCTCTCTTTCTATCATTAAATATCTATAAACATGGAACAACCACGAATTCTTGATAGTCAAAAAACTTAAAACGTAATTACGAGCCGGATGTTTCACTTATTGTTTGAGTGCTGTACTTGATCTCATTTCTCAAGGCTGGTCACATGTTCCCTTCTCTTTCGATAATTGAAGATCATGCGACGCCTCGTACAAGTAATCATGACGTATTTATCAATTATCATCGTCAGAAATTAACCAAATTGACGAGCTTGTTTTGAACAACTGGTTTTTTTTTTCAAGAAACAAGCGTTAATATTTATTTAAGTTCGCCGCTTGATTTACTACATATGAATCGTTATTAATTAAACAAAAGTGTACGTTTAATGAAATTGTCAACGGTGCAATACAGTACGGGTTATCCCTTTCCCAAACAGCAAATGTTCGACTTGTTCCCAAATTGAAAGAGTTTGCAGACAACATTTCAAAATGTGATGAAATTGGAATAACGAGAGATTTCTCCTTTTCCCACAATGTTTTCTAAAGTCGTCTGCAAAAAAAGTGGTCAAATGTCGTTATCGTTTGGGAAAGGGTTGAACCTCATTGGAGGTCTGGGGATCAATTGAAGCGGAAATTGGCACTTGGACAAAGTCTGCATGTGCAATGCGGCAGCGTTAGGACAAACAAACACAACATAGCCCCTATGTTTGACAATTACTTGTATCTTATATCTTTCCAAAGCCAATTTACCCACCCAGTCGGTCCTGTGTGGCCTAGTGGCTTAGGTTACAATCCAAGTTTCAAGTCCAAATAGGGTATCAAAGCCTAAGCCGAATATGGTCAATCGAAGGAAAGACGTAATATAACTGGCAAGATGTTGACACGATTTTCAATCCAACAAACAAGATATTGATTAACATATTGACCGAATGTAATGTCGAAATACTCTTTCTGACATCATTTACCTGATTCATTGACTTCGAATTATCTCAGTTTGACTTAAGTGTGTATTTTCATAGCATATATTTACCACCGTATGTAATGTCGACATACTCTTCCAGCCATTCTTTACCTATATTAATGACTTCAAATTATCGAGATTTGACTCGGTGTGTATGTTTAAATCATATATTTACCGTATATTATGTCGACAATATTTTCTTGCAATCCCATACCTATATCAATGACTTTGAATAATTGAGATTTGACAAGGTTTGTATATTTATCATACATTGACCGTATGTAGTGTCGACACACTTTTCTTGCCATCTTATACCTATATCAATGACTTAGAATAATCGAAGTTTGATTGGGTTTGTTTGTTTATCATATATTTACCGTATGTAATGTCGACAAACTTTTCTTGCCATCTTAAACTGTATCAATGACTTAGAATAATCGAAGTTTGACTGAAATTGTATGTTAATCATATATTTACCGTATGTAATGTCGACAATCTTTTCTTCCCATCCCATACCTATATCAATGACTTTGAATAATTGAGATTTGACAAGGTTTGTATATTTATCATACATTGACCGTATGTAATGTCGACACACTTTTCTTGCCATCTTATACCTATATCAATGACTTAGCATAATCGAAGTTTGACTGGATTCGTATGTTTATCATATATCTACCGTATGTAATGTCGACACACTTTTCTTGCCATCCCATACCTATATCAATGACTTAGCATAATCGAAGTTTGACTGGATTTGTTTTTTTTATCATATATTGACCGTATGTAATGTCGACAAACTTTTCTTGCCATCTTAAACTATATCAATGACTTAGAATAATCGAAGTTTGACTGGATTTGTATGTTAATCATATATTTACCGTATAATATATCGACAATCTTGTCTTGCCATCTTATACCTATATCAACGACTTAGAATAATTGAAGTTTGACTGGATTGGTATGTTTATCAAATATTTACCGTATGTAATGTCGACAAACTTTTCTTGCCATCCTATCCTTTATCAATGTCTTCGAATAATTGAAGTTTGACTGGGTTTGTATGTTTATCAAATATTTACCGTATATGATGTCGACAAATTTTCCTTGCTATCTTTTACCTATATCAATGACTTCGAATAATCGAGGTTTGACTGGATTTGTATATTTATCATATATTTACCGTATGTAATGTCGACAAATCTTTATTGCCATCCCATACGTATGTCAATGACTAATAATAATCGAAGTTTGACTGGATTTGTAAGTTTATCATATATTTACCGTATGTAATGTCGACAAACTTTTCTTGCCATCCTATACCCGCACCCAGCCATCCCTTGCACTTGTAACGTCCTGCATCTCTCACTAGGAAGTTTGTGAATGACAGTCTGGCCATTAGACCTGCCCGATACACATAGTACCTAGATAAGATAGGAAGAGTTCCATATTGATAATGCGTACATGTGTACTACATTTACTTTGAATATATCGATACACATATATTTCCTAATAGACATGATACATCAAACTTATCAACGTGAATTTGGTATGGAATACGTGAACGCTTTTATAACAAGTGTTGTGATCATGCTTTAGGTACTGAATATAATGTAAGATTGCATCAATACTGTAAACACTAGTTTCCTGGATCTCAGAAGAGTGTTTGTTAGAGCTTATCCCTTAAAACTCAAGAAAACCGGAATGTTATCTCAAAAAGAACAACTATTTGTAAGATAGATACAATAGTCCAGGTAGTGTTAGCCTTTACAGTGCTGGAACCGACTTTATGCTTATGCAAACAGGTTAGATCTAGGCCATCTGCCAAGTGAATTGGCGACTTGCGGATTATCTAACCTGTTTGCTATTCTGAGTATCTTACTTCAACAGAATTATGCAGATATTAAGTTTTTAGAAAGCAGACAACACGAACATCTATATTTTAGAAAATTACCCAGCATTCTAAAGGTTAAGTAACCAAAGCCTTATTACTAAAGTGTTGATGACCATTACTTTAGTTGATCAGGATCGAGAGAAGGGGAATACAACCCAATAAATAGTAAATTGATGAACGGACCTGTTTGTTATTTCCTTGATCTCTTTTTCCTTTGATCCATGCACCCTGTACCATGTAAAGGCAGGGGACGGGTAACGATCAATACACTGTATGCCACAGTAGAAGTTGTTCAGCACACCTCCCCAAGCTACGAGCGATCCCTTGGACTGCACCCCTTTAGATTCGATTACCAGCTCACATGCTGGCTTATCGGACATACCTGTGGAGAACACGAAACACGATGTTTATTCTATCACTAGTCCAGGGTGACGTTTTACTAAACATTTCATGCTTAAGATTTGAGTAAGTTCAAAGCAGCATTTCTTCATATTTGAATACTAAGCTAAACATTATTGCGAAGTAACACATCATTGGAATCGTCTGTCCGAGACGCTTTCAATGACGTGTCACATTGCAAAAGTGTCCATTCATTTAAGATGCAATCCATGTTTACCATTTTTGACTTACATCGTTTAGTAAAATGGTACCCTGCTCTTTTAATCCTTTCAAACATCCAGGATTTGGAATAGTTCGTTTGTAAATCTGTTCTGATTAATGTTCCATTCACATCTAACTTAACACTTTTCTAAGATACATTTTTTCTCTCTTTATTTACGTTTACCAGTAAATACTAACGCTCAGAAAAACTGCAAAACTGTCAAATGAGTTATACGTTATGATAGAATATGTTGAAACAAAGCAAAAGATCACATGATCATGACAATATAACACTTGCACTATTTATTATCTATTTTTCAAAGTGCTATTTTCACAAATTTGATGCCCATCAATTTAGCTTCATTGTTTACATTCGAGTAACATCTAAAATAGCAACAAGCTTTCGGATTAATGAGTTGCGATCACCCGGCTAGAGAAATCACGCAAAACATAAAAATAATGTCATTTATCCAACATATACAACGTGAACATTCAAATTTCTTGGGTTTTATTGGTTCCCAACGTTTCTCGGGTGACCTCGTTTTATCGCTAATTATTCAACCTTTTAAAATCGTCATGTGAACGTGTTACAGTTTCAATATCTCTGTAACAGGGAATTTACAAAACTTTTGAGTAAGTTTTCGATTATTGTACAGCTTTCACATTTTAAGTCTAACTGGGCTCAAGTATGACTTTAACAGACATGCCCCAAGAACCGGATGCTCAAGCAGCACGATAAGACAACCATCTCTCTATCGAATCTATAAATAGATTTTCTTACTATGTCATATCAATGTCTTATGGAGCTTCAATGTTGTTGGTACAGTATATGCACACAGTGATTCGATTGATACTATTCAGTAATACCATCACTATCAGTGAACCTGTGTCTTTTTTGTCTTTACATTTCTCGTTCTGTATTTAATCGTTTTTATAAGCAGACAATTAACTCCGTATAATTCCAGTTCGGAGGAATAAGTTTTGGTCAAAAGGTTGAACCTAACTAAAAATTGCAATAAATGTAATAATCCCTCAAAATGTTTTGTAAATGTCCTGAAAAAATCCTTGCGTATGTATTAACATTGAATGAAATTGGATGTATAGCGTAGTGACAACTAAGTTTCAAACCAAAAGTATTAATAATTTACTTACAATTTTCAAAGACGCCCGTTAAGCAACACAGTAATAAAATCGTCCTCATAATTGTAGGGTAAGCTATCGTAAACTGTTCTGTTCTAAGGTCCCCCGTCTGCGTTATATATACGCAGATTTCGATTGGCCTTCGCAAACAAGTCCTTGCATAACGGAAAGTTTCAAGTAGTTAAAAACTGTTTTCGTCGAAAAGCTACGCCTGTTGTTGGTTTGGTAATTTGTTCACGTTAACCCTTTCCAAAACAACAAATGTTCGACTGTCCCAAATTGAAAGAGTTTGCAGACGACATTTTAAAATGTGATGAAATTAGACAATAATCATCTGATAGGCCAGAAATCATTGTGAGAAAAGGAATAATTGCTCGTCACGAGCAATTTCTCCTTTTCCCTCAATGTTTTCTAAAGTAACAAAGTGGTCAAATGCAGTTATTGTTTGGGAAAGGGTTAAATGTAGTTCATGCATTGCATCTCTTGGCATATAGTTCTGTAAATCTGTTTTAATTGTGCATCATTGGCTAGAGGCCTTTGTTAACAATGCAATGTCTGTATTCTGTATTATGTTACATACAGTATGGTCAATATTTCTCTAATCACTGAACAATCGTGTCGATCAGATAATTCAGAAATGTGGGTCTTTTTACTACTGACAAGGAAATACAGAAACACAGATAGAGTATGGCGTACTGACCATCGCAATAAACTCAAAATACGGTTTTAAATGTCAACTTTGTGACTTAAATCTGTATCAATCTATCTATTTATTGATAGGAAGCAGATTTGCTTAGAAAAGAGGCAACAGGGGTTCAAAAAGACTACCCCACAGCTTGAGTATTTAATGTTTTAGAAAAAAATATTTCTGACAGGAGTAAAATGACATCACAGATTTAAAGTTACATAAGGCAAGATTATTGCAACCACACATATAACACCACCTCATGACAAAGTGGTTTAGATATATCCTATCTGTGCTGTAGATATAGTAACCCTTTTAAATGCCTTTTCTTTATAAACAATGGTCTATATTTAAAGTACCTATTGGTGTGAGGCAGTATTTCTAGATACCATCATCACATGCATCTTACAAAGTTTGACTGTACATGTGTATACTTTATTTCCCTTATGCAAAACCATCAAGATGGGTAAGACTTTGCTCTAAAAGCGCTGAAAGGTATGGAAGCTCGTTCCATTTATCTTTATAACACATCGTATATGCTCAACAACTTTAGAACGAATAAATTCAAAAAGGTCGTTTGTAAAGTGACGAGGGTTAGATGAACCACCATTATAACGTTTGTTACTCAAGCAAAGTCTATTAGAAAGTCCTTTTAATACAGACTTGGCATCTTACGGATGCTTATCCCATTACCAAACAATAACAACATTTAACCACTTTGTTGCAGACGACTCTGGAAAACTTTGTGGGAAAAGGAGAAATTGCTCGTAACGAGCAATTACTCCTTTCCCCACAATGTTTTCTCCCCTATCATAAGATTACTTTCCAATTTCATCAAGTTTTGAAAAAACGTCTGCAAATTCGTTCAATTTGGGACGGTCGAAAATTTGGTTTTTGGTAAAGGGTTGTGCTACTTTTTATATGAGCTCTTGTCTGAACGACATCAAATGATATAAAATGACCCGAACATTGCAAACGAATAAAAAAGGAGGATAATAAACTTGCATACATCTCTTATCGTTTCTGGAATACTGTGTGAAAAAGCGGATAGCACTTTTAAACATAACAAACCCGATGGACAAACAAACCCTTAAATCTAAAACGCAATGCCATATTATTAACCACACGGAAAGGGGGCTCTGTCGATCTGTATGAAATCGTTTACACTTCATTCCAATACGGCAGGATATGTCAAAAGTCACGGTAACAAAATAAGTAATTGCCCCCAGCAAACTATTTATATTTTGGTCGCAACTTGTTGGTTTCATCTTTCATAGTTGTCTTCTAATATTGCTTTTAAATGAGACGAATCTGATGGAATAAGTAAACGTAATATAACAAAGAACATACTTATTCAGCATCAACTATATAAACATGTTTATAGCTTTTAAACAATTATACATTATTTAGCATACATAAAGATACAATTAAGGACATTTTCTACAGTTTTATAAGAAAATAATCTTTTTATAGAATTTTCTAAATTTTTGATGTGTTATTTAAAACTTTTATTGTGAATTCAAAAATGGAAAGAAAAATGCAGGTCGACGAGTTAGTTTTTGAAAAATCACAGTTTCCATTGTAACCGTTTTGGGCAAAAATGTCAAAATAACCATACCATCATCAAAGGTAATGGAATAATTTCTGGAAAGTTTTTTAACACAAAACACATGAAATCATACATCCAATACTTTATAATTCAATGTTATTTAGAATTATTACAGTCTGAACAATATTTGTAACCCAAATCAGTTTTTCAAATTTTTGTAGTCGACAAAAACCAATGAAAATTGATATGTATATTACAAATAAATGAAGACATTTAAGAATTCCTTTCATAGAATCTTCTTACTTTTCAGTCTGTGAAGTAAAACTTTATCTTGAAATACAAAATGAAAAAAAAAGTATTTGTTGACGAGTTACTTTTTCAATAAAATGACAGTTTCCATGATAACTGTATTTGAAAAACATTCATAAAAACGACTAAAATAACTTTAAACTTAAAAATTGAAGCTGGGGGGATTAATATCCATGGGAAATATATATAATAATGTTTATAAACTTTTATAACTTTAAGGATAATAAGATTATTCTTTAAAAAATATTGCATACAGTAAATTTCATCCGAATAAAAACGTTAATCATACTTTTGTGCAAGTACCTATTCGGTAACAGATTATTATCTCCCTTGGATGCGCAGATGAAGTGCCCAGAGCAGAAAAAACTACCGAGAACGTCGTATTATCTTTGTTTTGGTTTATCAGAGATGTGAATTAGAGTAGGTTCGACAGCTCTCGTTTAGTGAGTATATATTTGATATAAGACTTAATACTGTCATCAGGAGATCGCATCAAATATACTTTTATCTTTTTTGGGGTCTAATAAAACAGGATAAGATATTAAAAATCTATGTCTAAAGAAAATTTTAGATTACAATCAGTATGAGATTAAATCGAGTAATTCTATTTTCCCAACAAATATCGTGTACTATTCGACAAAGTTAATATAATCAAGAACTACAAATGCCTGTCGTCTTTGCTTCTTTTAAACATGGTCGTAAGCAACGTAAGTTTTCGTAGATGTATGAGTGTAGCACACTTGTCTGCACTTGAACGTAAACGTCATGGTCCCAACATTGGCTGGTATAACCTCTTAAGAAACACTTACATACGAATGGAAATCCCCTTTTACCATAAATATTTTTTATATGTTTTAGTAATTTGTGACACCAATAGGGAAGTTGAAATAGAACCTTCAAAGTCCATAAAAACGACTGTGGATTCTTCTACACAACTTTATTTATTTATGGATTTCGATTTTAACGGAGCTTATTATGTTTTACAAGTTTTATGAGCATTTAAGTTTAATTACAGCTATGTAGCTATTTACGCCAGTAGTATAGTATTACTGTCCATTTTGTCCACACGACACCAGTTATCGAGTGATGCCAGACAAATAGATGATGGCAAATCAAACTCACAAATCATCCGAAATATAATCAGTCTAGCTAGGTTTTTATTGCTTAACTCCCATTTCTAAGTCGATTTTCAATTAACAATTCGTGGAATGGTATAAATAGGAATTCGTGGAAAGCGTTTAAGAATACCAATACCCTGCTTTCTTAGAAGGAAATGTCCTCTTAAGATCTGATATTGTGGAAATAATCGCTTTATCAAGATGTTAGTGGGATTACCAGTACTGTTATTAGGATTTGTCTCTTATAAAGTCCAGGGGCCCGTTTTACTAAACAACTTACGGAAAATGTTTGCGTAAGTCATAATTGATTTACATGGATAATATCTTCAATGAAAGTACAATATTGCAATGTGACACGTCATTGGAAGCGTCTCGGAGAGACGATTCCAATGATGTGTTACTTTGCAATATTGCTTTGCCAAATATTGAAATAAAAGGACTTGTTGTTTTAGACTTACGCAAATCTTAAGCGTAAACTGTTTAGTAAAACGGTACCCAGGGGCCCGTTTTACTAAACAACTTACGGAAAATGTTTGCGTAAGTCATAATTGATAAACATGGATAATATCTTCAATGAAAGTACAATATTGCAATGTGACACGTCATTGGAAGCGTCTCGGAGAGACGATTCCAATGATGTGTCACTTTGCGATATTGCTTCGTCCAATATTGAAATAAAAGGACTTGTTATTTTAGACTTACGCAAATCTTAAGCGTAAACTGTTTAGTAAAACGGTACCCAGGGGCCCGTTTTACTAAACAACTTACGGAAAATGTTTGCGTAAGTCATAATTGATTTACATGGATAATATATTCAATGAAAGTACAATATTGCAATGTGACACGTCATTGGAAGCGTCTCGGAGAGACGATTCCAATGATGTGTTACTTTGCAATATTGCTTTGCCAAATATTGAAATAAAAGGACTTGTTGTTTTAGACTTACGCAAATCTTAAGCGTAAACTGTTTAGTAAAACGGGCCCCTGGGATAAAGACAATGAGCTTCACTTTATACTTGTACGTCATTTGTGTAGAGTCTTGCAACTTAATCATTATTTACTAGAACTATGGTAACCATTCAACTTTAAAGAACACAGTTTCGAACAGCAGTGAATATTTTGACCAGGATAAGTAGGCAAACAAAGCAGAAATCGGGTAATTCTAAATATATCATTTTACAAAGTCTTCTGCTACCATTCTTTACTGGCCAATTCTGTTTTT
Organism: Cerastoderma edule; assembly: GCA_947846245.1. Classification (NCBI taxonomy): domain Eukaryota; kingdom Metazoa; phylum Mollusca; class Bivalvia; order Cardiida; family Cardiidae; genus Cerastoderma; species Cerastoderma edule. Next base: position 2,469,330 of record OX401417.1, on the reverse strand, counting down.
CTTCTTTTTGTAAAATAAATCATCAGTGTTCATCAATCAGTGTGAAATAAAAAAAATATCGCTTTTTACCCCTTGTGAAACTAACAATAACTAGTTCATATGTGTATAAGCTAATTGAATGTAATCAATGGGTCTTATTTCCTATGACTTCATTTTAATATAAGAGCATTCCGATAAAGTAGTTTTTTACAGATTTTTTACACAAACTGATTGTATTTATTGCTATTTTTATCGTCCGCTGGTGATTTCAGTTCAGACCAATAACACTTACCCATATGGGGAAATGAGTTGGCCACTGTCTAATAACAAACCATCAAAAGGCTATCTGTATCCAATTGTTGAGTAAAGGGGTATATTGAAACAGATAAACATGGATAATATCTTTAATGAAAAGTGGTCAAGTGACACCCTATTGGAAGTGTCTAAGAGACAATCAAAATTAAAATTATTTTCTATTTGATTTTAAGTTTGATCCGAACTTTGTGTTGGTCTTCTGCAGTCACGTTCAATTTGGACAGGTTACAGAATTAAATATATATGAGTTGGTTTACTGTGTCAATCATACACGATACATTACAATGTTGTGGCAGACCGGAACTGGCAACACTGTTATAAAGAAAATGTTTATTTCCATTATGGGAACTTTTTCTTCTTCTTCTTCCTATTAATGTACAGGACTCATTTTTGAGTATTATCGTACATTTTCCCTGGTTTCCCACCAGTACTAGGCTAGGAAATGTGTTTTGCCCAAGGACACGCCATGGTGAATTATACCAAAACAAAATAAATAATTGGAGATAATAATTTCGGGAATCGAACCCGGGGTATCCGGTCCCCGACGCTAACCACTACACGACCGCAGAACCTAATTGGTTTCCCAGTCTCATTAACTGTTCACGTCGACGGTGTTTTCCCAAAGTATTGCATCTACACGTTAATGTCTGCCCTCCAAAAAGCGGGCTTTTTCGAACTGCTCTCAAAGAGAAACGTTTTCTTAGAACTACAATTTGATTCAAACGTGCCGGTACATTATATCCGGGATCTTAACCCTTTCCCAAACAATAACGGCATTTGACCACTTTGTTGCAGACGACTCAAGAAAACATTGTGGGAAAAGGAGAAACGAGCAATTTTTCCTTCTCCCACAATGTTTTCTTCCCTCTCAGAAGATTATTTTCAAATTCCATCACATTTTTAAATGTCATCTGCAAACTCTTTCAAATTTGGACAGTTGGACATCGTCGCTTGGGGAAAAGTTAAATAACAAGGTAAATTTGGAAGAAGTGGGCCGAGCAACTTTGTTTGATTGTTTGTGTCCTCGAAGTACTTCATGAACTATTGAGGCGAATCAGTTATGAAGGCTGAGTCCGGCGGTAGTTTGTATATACACCATACCGTTATTTCTACATGCAATACATTCACTGGCCTCTTCCCACCAATGATACTTACGAATAAATTGAGGTTTATGCATACAGCCTTGCTTATCATGTCATATCTAAACAACTGGAGAGTATTCCTTGCGTCAAAATTATATAAAGAAAAACTGTTTACAGGTGAAAAGTTTTAATCAGAATGGACAAAGGAACCGCCTGATTAACCCGGAATTGTAAGTAAGTCGAATCGCACAACCGTGTTCTTTAACAATTCGTTTGAACTTAAATTAACCAATTTTACAATACTCTATAAAGTAGTTTTGAAGAAGTTTTTACAAGTTAGACACTATTTACTTATCATATACATGACTAGCATTGGTCGAGGGATAGAGGAAGGCCTCGGGACACCAGGGAACTTTTTTACAAAGCAACTTAAGGAAAATATCTTCGTAAGTCAAAACTGATTACGTTGGATATTATCTTAAATAAAAGAACATTATTGCAATGTGACATGTCATTGGAAGCGTCTCGGGGAGACAATTCCAATGTTGTGTTACTTTGTAATATTGCGAAGTTCAATATCTAAATAACAGGAAAACTTATTTGAAATCAAGCAAACCTTAGCATAAATTGCTTAGTAAAACAGGACCCAGTGTAGTGGGTGTGAATCCCATGAGTAACAGAGTCCACTTTGCTACACATCAATCCACAATGGGCGCGAGGACTAGTTATGTATTTGTGAAACAATGACGAGAGTGATAAATATAAATTGTAAAACTTGTTAAACATTCGATAACAAATAGATGAATAAATAAACTTGACAGCATCTATATGTAAGGTTTTTTTTCCACCTATCTCACATATGGTGCGTTACGATAAAGTGTATGTTTTATTCCAGGTTCAAAAGGCCTTTTGAACTTTTGAGGTTTGAATCTTTTACAATATAAAATGAGCCCGGATCGCAATATAACCTTAGTGATATTGACGCGATGTAAAACACTGATAAAACAAAACAAAACAAGTAATTTAGTAATAACTGTACAAAGAAAGGGGATGTTCATCAGATGAACATTTCAAAGATGAACGTTTTAAAATCAACCCCCCCCAAAAATGACAATAGCCTTAGAATGCTGGTTATTCTTTCAAAAATACATATTTGTGTTGTCTGCTTTCCAAAACCTTAAATTACAGCTTAAATTGATGAGAAAAGATACTCAGAGTAGCAAACAGATTTGATGACAGGCCAGCCGCCAATTTACGGATCTAACCTGTTTGCATAAGCATGAAGTCGGTTTCAGAACTATAAAAGTTACCTGGAGAATCCTTCACCATCCGAGCTTTTTGAACCACATACACCGAGCTCTTTACCGAAATGTGAACACTTTATAGTCGAATGTTTTTTAGAACTTGCCGTTATTACAGTTAGACTTCATTATTATAAAACAAAACGATAATTATGGTCAGTAATCAATTAAGAAAGGGAAGCAACATCTGGCCCAAGAAGATAAACCAAAATCTTAGGTGTAGATTATTCCCCTTTCGAATACAAAATAAACCCGAGTTTATTATTAAAACGGAATAACACGGAAGAATTCAATTTGTGAAAAGTTTGTCTAAAGTTTATGCATTCAATATATTTGTTTAAGGTTTGATCAATTAGCAATGCTTTGTTGTATGTCGTTGTTAACAGTACTCATAACATGGTGGCCAGCGTTTTACCCAGACCCCTTCTTATTCCTCGCCGGTATCGAATATGCTCCAAATATCCCAACAAATTTTGTTATAAACATACATTATACATAGAACACCTATTGAGATAAAGTTACGTTAATTTCTGGATAAACCGACTATCAGCACTCCCAACAAGGCCGGTACAAGGACAGCCCCGTATAAGGTGTTTGCAGAGTTAATGTCCGTGACTAATGGTCCGTTACAGAAGTCTGTGTCACACTTGCTCACGCAGATCTGGTGAAGGCCATTATAGATACATGCCGTCTCGTTATTGGTATACAGTTGGTCCAGTCGGGGATAAAGGCTGGTCCCGTTGTTAAAGGAAAACGAAAAATTCCCGTCGCCACAATCGCGGATGTGGCTCACTTCTACTCCTGGAATACAAAACATGAAGGCTGTCTCAGAATCTTGTATAATATAGCATGGAATGGCTTCGTAGAATTTCTTATAATTAAAAAACGTAACGGCCTTGTAAAAATTGTTTCTGGTTATCTAAAAGTTCCCGTTGCTACAATCGCGGATGTGGCTCACTTCTACTCCGTTTTACTAAACAGTTTACGCTTAAGATTTGCGTAAGTCTAAAACAACAAGTCCTTTTATTTCCATATTGGGCTAAGCAATATTGCATAGTAACACATCATTCGAATCGTCTCTCCGAGACGCTTCCAATGACGTGTCACATTGCAATATTGTGTTTTCATTGAAGATACTATCCATGTTTATTAGTTATGCCTTACGCAAATATTTTCCTTAAGTTGCTTAGTAAAACGGTACCCTGGACTTTAAACCGTTACGACTTTGAAAAAGTTCTGCTAACATATAACATAAGGTATTTACCAAGATCCTTATTAGAAAAAATATAACGGCTTTGTCAATATTCATATGATATTAAACATAACGGTTTTGAACATTTTTTGATAAAACATTAAACATAACAGCTTTGTCCCCAAAAAAATGATATGACTCGAAATTTCGTTGAAAAAGATTTCGAAATAAAACATAACGGCTTTGTAAAAATTCCTTTGATTAAGAATAAACGGCTCAAAATATAAAGGCTGAGTCAAAATTCTAATAATATAAAACATATCGGCTTTCCAAGTTTTTTTTATGGTATAACACGTTAGGTTTTGTGAAATTTGTTATAGTATATAAATATCATAATATAAGAATTATAAAATGAAATATAACGACTTTGTTAAGATTCTGACCATATAAAACATAAAGGCTTAGTCAAAATTCTCATGATATGAAACTTTTCGGCTTTCCCAGATTTAACTAAGCAGTTGTGTTTTATATGGTCAGAATTTTAACAAAGGGTTATGTTTTATATTTTGAGAATTCTAACAAAATCTGTACGTGTTATATTATTTAAAAAACTGGGAATGCAGATATGTTTTATATTATAAGACGATCGATTAAATTCATTGAGATATATTGTGATCAGATAAAAAGCTTCCTGTTTTTTATACGTCGATGTAAATTGCAAATTTAAACTGGTAGGATTTTTTCTTTAAGAGATATCACATGAGTGATAAGGGTTGTTATCCACATAACGTATTATTTCCTTTCTTGAAATAGTTCAATGCATCAGTAATAATCGACTAAAGAAGCGCAAATTGATATTAATATTTACGGTTTATATGCGGTAGATCTCAAAAGCGATGTCACCTTTTGAATTATGATACATTTTAATTAACTGTAAAAACTCTAAAGAATTAGAAACGATGTAATTCTGTTTTCAATGTCTCCTTCCAGAGCATATTATACAACAGTACATATGTTGTTTTAAAGAAATACATTTTTAACTTCAAAATTCCCTAACATCAGTGAACAAACTCCGTTAGGTAGCACCTAGGCGAAGTGTTCATCAGCGGTCTCTTATTATACATGGAGAATTCACATCATGGATCAGTTTTACCTCCCCAGAGTGGCATGTCTTCATCTTGGTATATACCGCTCCACTTTACTATTACGATCGAGGTTAGTGCTTTCGAAAGAAAAGTGTATTTTTGACGGAAAATCGGGTTATGTTTTTATTCAGTATCTTACATGTGTTGTGTTTTCGCACTCTTAACGTGTCGCTTATTTTCCTCTTGTTAGATAGATAGATACTTGTGGTGTTTAATCTCCCCAAGTCACACATTAACCTTTATAGTGCTTGAATTAACTCCATGCTTATGCAAACATATAAGCTCCAGTCCAGCCACCAAGTGAATTGGTGGCTGGCCTATGATCTAATCTGTTTGCTACTCTAAGTGTCTTTCTTCACAAAAATTAAGCAGATATTTGAGGTTTTGAAAAGCGGAAAACACAAAAATCTATTTTTAGAAAATAAACCATCATTCTAATGGTTAATTTCCTCATGTCTACTCACCCCCGCCTGAATATATTTCTATATAGCACATTTGGTCGTCGGGGTAGGTACAGTTTCTGACAACCCCGGGACGGTCTCCCTTGATGCCGTCCACGTAGGTGTCATAGTCAACACAGTCATTGTCGAGTCCGGTGTCTGCGCATGCGTAACACTGCAGGCTTGTCACGTGATGAACCACTGAAATAGAGAAATCTGATTGCATGTCCATTTTTATCTGAAAGAGAAAGATATGCATCTTTTGTTTCGGCTAGAGTGAGAGGAGATGTGTTAAATAATGGTCAAAACTGGCACTCGTGAAACCGAATATAAAGATGTGCATGTGTTACAGGTAAAACCAAAATATAAAGATAATGCTACCTTTTCCTATAATTAAGAATCATGAGATCGATAAGAGAAACAGTTCATCAACCAATCAATTACGTCTTTACATAATCAAACAGACATACATTGGGCTGATTCGAATTACACATTATTCTTTTCGCAGTTTCAAATGTTGAAACTTGTCAATCAAAGTGGGGACATCGCTCAACAAAGTTTTTATGTTTTCCTTTATGTTTGAGTCGGTAAATGTCTCCGCAATATTTTGGACAAAGCGGTGTGAACAAAGCTCAAAGAGGTGTCCGAAATTCTTTCGGATATCTTTTCACCCTGTGTATGCGAACATATGTGCCAAAAAGTACGTGGCTGTTACAACGGTAAAACATTTTACATATCCCTTCAAAAGGTTAAACGTGTATGTATATGCCCTTTCAATAGATTAAACTTGTATCCCAGGGGACATTTTTCATATCTCTTCACTAGGTTAAACTTGTACCCTAGGGGACATTTTATATGTCCCTTCAATAGACTACACTTATACCCTAGTACGCATTTTATAAGAACCTTCAATAGATTAACTTGTACCCTAGGGGACAATTTATATGTCCCTTCGGTAGATTTAACTTGTACCTTAGGGGACATTGTATTTGTCCCTTCAATAGATTAAACTTGTACCCTAGGGGTCATTTTATATGTACTTTCAATAGATACGTGTATCCTAGGGCACATTTTATATGTCACTTCAATAGGTTAAACTTGTTCCCTAGGGGACAATTTATATGTCCCTTCAATAGATTAACTTGTATCCTAGGGGACATTTTATATGTCCGTTCAATAGACTAAACTTATACCCTAGTAAGCATTTTATATTTCCCTTCAATAGATTAACTTGTACCCTAGGGGACAATTTATATGTCCCTTCAATAGATACGTGTATCCTAGGGCACATTTTATATGTCCCTTCAGTAGATTAAACTTGTACCCTAGTACGCATTTTATATGTACTTTCAATAGAAACTTGTATCCTAGGGCACATTTTATATGTCACTTCAATAGGTTTAACTTGTATCCTAGGGGACAATTTATATGTCCCTTCAGTAGATTTAACTTTTACCTTTGGGGACATTTATTTTACATGTCCCTTAAATAGATCAAACTTGTACCCTAGGGGACATTTTATATGTCTCTTTAATGTATCAACTTGTATCCAAGGGGACATCTTATATGTCGATTCAATATGTTAAACTTGTACCTTAGGGGATCTTTTATATTTCCCTTCAATAGATTAAACTTGTATCCTAGGGGACATTTTATATGCCCCTTCAATAGGTTAAACTTGTACCATAGGGGACATTTTATATGTCTCTTCAATAGGTTAAACTTGTACCCTAGGGGACATTTTATGTGTCCCTTCAATAGGTTAATCTTGTGCCATAGGGGACAGTTCATATGTCCCTTCAATTGGTAAAACTTACCCTAAGGACAGTTTATATGTACCTCAATTAGGTAAAACCTACCATAAGGACAGTTTATATGTACCTCAAATAGGTAAAACCTACCCTAAGGACAGTTTATATGTACCTCAATTAGGTAAAACCTACCCTAAGGACAGTCTATATGTACCTCAAATAGGTAAAACCTACGATAAGGACAGTTTATATGTACCTCAAAACTTACCCTAAGGACAGTTTATATGTACCTCAATTAGGTAAAACCTACGCTAAGGACAGTTTATATGTCCCTCAATTAGGTAAAACCTACGCTAAGGACAGTTTATATGTACCTCAAATAGGTAAAACCTACACCATAGGGTTCATCATGTATGTCCCTTCAATATATTAAACTTGTATGTACATATCCCTTCAGTAGTTTATCTTGTACTATGGGGGACATTTCTTGTGTTCCTTCAAAATAATTTGAAAAGGAACCCAAATCCTAAACGGGTTGCATGTCAAGTGCTTTATAAATAAAATACTTCATGAAGTCTTTGCTTGCATGGATTTATGATAACTGGTTTTAATCTTTATTAATGTGTTGAGTTCTCTATATCGACAATACAAGCATCAATAATAACCAGTTACATTGGATAGATTGGCATTCATCGTTGTTGATGTAAAACAAACATCATAACATGTTTAAGAAACTCAAAGAGGGATACAAGCGGCTTTTAAAGTAGTATAACAGAAGTAAATTTCGATTGACACACGTGAAAAAAGACTAAAGTTGACGTTGCATTTGTAGATTTGTGATTAAACTGCCAAATACATTGTCTCTATAAAAAGAAGGCTACTTCAAACATATTCGGAGATACATTATCATCTGTAAAACACGCTGCTGCACACACTGTTCAAAGCCGTTATGATTTGACATTTCAAATTTTGAAAAACTGTTACTTATCTTATCCGTTATGAAATTTATTTGTCAAATCTATTGACCTACCAGGAAGCCCAAACATTCTCGTATCAGTAATGGTGATAAACCTACACCGAGAGATATACAGGGATAGACAAACAGATATGGGATTGAAAGAAAACTAGAAAGGAGAAAAGAAAGAAAATCGAGAAAAGAGAGGTGTTGTAGAGATTTAAACACAAGCAGACACATTCCATGTGACCATGCACCTGTCTGTATGTTTGTCTTTATTTCTGTATGTCGATAAAAAGACAGACATACAGACTGGCACATGGCCACACTGACGTACATCTATACACTATATACATCTATAGACAGAGAAAGATATAAAGGTATGTACACAGATAAATAGACAGACAGACGGACGGACACACATGGTAACACTGATACAATATAACGGCACGCACATAAACAGAAGCACAGGCAGAGTGACAAAGAAACATATTGAAAGCTCAAGAGACATGCATATAAAACATATACACAAGAAGGAAAAATCATATATAGACACACAGAGAGGCACAACTATGAAAATGAAGAAAGAAACAAAGAAAGGCACGAAGACAAACGTATCCAGTACAGACAGATGCATACCAACAGACACATAGAAAAGTGTATACTTACAGTTAAACAAGGTCAACACGCCGATAAAGTATAAAACACGTAACTCCATTGTAGATACCAGTCCTTCCCAATTTGCTTAAATGCCTAAATCGGCTTTCTGTTACACTCCCTAGAGAGAACACCGTGAAACAAGACGTGACGCCTTATCTAGAATATTTCTCAAACATTTATAACGATCAATAAAGGGTATATGGTCGGTCTGATAGTGCATTCACTCTCTGTGGTCTCATGTCTGATAAGAGGCCTAACACGGCGTTGTATGCGTTATATGAATTTATCCCTTAATCTGTGTATTGTCTGACGTGCTAACGTGGTGTTGCAGGTCTAATTACGATTAATATCCTAACATTTCGGACATGATACCGTTCTTGAATTGTGAAATGACATCCGAATGGAAGTTTGACATACTATTAAATACTTCCACAATGTTGCAGAAATCTCATATTGTACTACCTTTGATATATTCTATCTAACCGTTACCAAACGCAAAAATTTCGACTGTCCCGAATTTAATGAGTTTGCAGACGACATTTCGAAATGTAACGAACTTTGGAAGTTATCTTCTGATAGAGTGGAAAACATTGTGGGAAAAGGAGAAATTGCTCGTTACGAGCAATTTCTCCTTTTCCCACAATGTCTTCCAGAGTCGTCCGCATCAAAGTAGTGAACTGTTGTTATTGTTTGGTAAAGGGTTAACTGCATGTACACTCTCAATACCTGTATAGCTGGCTCATGTAACCACCATTGGTATATGAGATGATATGACTTAGATCAAACTCCTCACAGTGATCTCCCTTTATGGGGTTGATCACTGCCATCACAAATGTCACATGACCACCTACTTAGAAACGAAAATGGCGTTAAAAGATGGCGGCGAAACTAAACAATTGTAATCCATTTGTGCTTTATTTATAAACAAAACCAAATTTTTTTTCAGCTTAACCGGTCAGAAATCAATAAAACAAGACATTGTTACTAAATTAACTAAGATATCCAGTAATCTCTTAACAAAACAGCATCATTTGAATGTCATCCATATCTGGATCAAAATCTTGTGGTGGCAGTGATTGATGCAGCGTAGCAAGGGGAGATTACTGTGAGGAGTTTGGACTTAGATATGAACTAGTCGTAGTAGCTTTCAATCAAAAGATCTTTTGTTCGGTTTCATTTAAGACATATAACTGGACCTGCCACATGCCAATGATACTGATGTTATCAAATTAATAGAAACTGCCGACAGCATTCTTTGTAGCATAACCAATTGTTAAAGGCCCATTAAAGGAGATTAATGCTAAATCAAACTATATTATTTGGTAAACTTTTGGACAGATTTAAATAGTTATCACCAGAAAACACCATCAACAAAACTTAAATGTGAAAGTAATCCAGAAATAACACAGATTAGCAAGTTTTATAATTCAGATTTTCTGATTCTTCACCTCTGACCTTGACAGTTGATACACACATTTTGAACCGACCAATCGGAATTCGTTATTTTGAATATGTAAACAAACAGGTTGATGATGAACATGATTCAATTGGAGACAACTATATTTCAAGCACAAAATAACTTATTATATGAGTCTATTTAATAGGGTTTCAATACATTCCTAAACTAATTCTCATGACTTTTATGAACATAATTAAAGAAACCCATATATTTTTTCAGTAATTTATTTGTACTCCTCTCCTTTGATGTGCCTTTAAACATTATCATTTCGCCTTTTCGTCGATGTTGAATGCCGAAAATGTTCATGATTGCTATAAAATTCCCCCATTGCAGACAAAACATCGTAGTGGCTTAACTTATCATTTTACTTTAGGTTATGTGTCGTTCTTGCTATGTCTTCATTTTTGTTTACAGGAAAATCTGTGTATATGATGGGTTCTTGTTTTATTCCACACAGTGAACAGCGGTACAGTATTATACATTTAATCTAGGTGGCTTGAATGTCCTTTGGGTGGGTCTGATCCATTTATTTATACATATAAGTTCACTCTGTTCATTGATAAATGAAGTCCCCATCTCTAAAAATGCGTTTAGAATATTATCTTTGTCGAATAGGCGAATGAAAATCTTTATCCATTTGCAAAAATAATCCGAATCGTTCAAGATAATTGTTGACGTTTCAAGCTTGTGTATTAAACGGATGCATTAACGCTTTAAAACCGTACTAGTATATTACTGTTATGTGCAGTCACAAATGTTGCTGCCAAATAACTTATCCCTGTTTTAATAAAACAGAAAGTTTCATCATGCATTTGCATGGCCTTACTGATCCAAGAAGAGTGGTGGAGAGTAGTCAAGATGTACTGTGATCCATGTGAAATAACTATATTTGATCCAAACTAAAATGACCATACCTTGATAAAAACCAAACACATCAACATTAGTATATCATATTCCGTAAACAGTTCCGTGATTAAAATGGAAAATAATTTTCAAATAGGGAAGAAAACATTGTGGGAAAAAGAGAAATTACTCGTTAGGAGCAATGTCTCCTTTTCTCACAATATTTTCCAGGGAAGAGTACAGAGTCGTCTGCAACAAATTGGTCAAATGTCGTTATTTCTTGGTAATTAGCTAACAGTAAGCCGACTCGCATATTTTAAAATTTGAACTAAAATACTACTCTGTACGAATTCGACGAGCGCTGTCTTGTAACGGTCAATTTTCCTCAGCATTAACGTTCATAATCTCAACTATTATAGCTATTACATGATAATCATTCAATATAGTCCAAGATAATATGTTGCATGCATTATTGACGGTGTCAATACGACTTTCGTCTCTATGGTCTCTATGGTCTCTATATTTCGTCTCGGAGACAACGTGTTGGGTGAATTATTTGCCGAGGCAATACGCCTTAAGTCTCTATAGTTGCTATGGTCTCTATGGTTTGTCCTGGAGACATTGTGTGGGTGTGCAGGTAGAGGGTTGGCGGAGGATAACAAGGCAGATTTATGGGAGGGGTTTGTTTAATATCGTAGATAGGAAGCTCTTGAAGTATTATTTATAACGTAGATTTAGGGGAACATTTTAATAATACATCAAGCCATGACACAAGTAGAAAAGATTGGAGAAATCTTGTTTGATTTATCCTGTTGCTTGAATACAGAGTTTTTGAGTACGCTCAATGTAAAGCGAATGTCAAAGCTTCTCGTTAATTATTGGTTAATTGTCGTCTTGTATCACTCTAAATTGTATAAATGCTTTACCTTAACCCTTGACCAAATAATAACGATATTTAACCAGTTTGTTGCGGACGACTCTGGAACGAGCAATTCTTCCTTTTCCCACAGTGTTTTCTGCCCTATCAGAAGATTCATTTTTCACTTTTCATTTCACCGCTTTTAGAATAATGTCGTCTGCAAACTCTTCCAATTTGGGACCCTCGAAAAGTTTGCGTTTGGTAAACGGATATAGATAATAGAGTCGCGAGCAAACAATGCATCACAAAAATAATTGACATCAAATGTGCTTATATTTTAATCAAAGGCCGTCATAGCAGATCGAAATCCTAAGCAAAGTCAAAATAAAAGTTTAAAGTGGATTGGAGCAAAGACCTGTTTATTAGGTCTTTAATTTGAGAAACGCATTCTAATCCCATATGGGCGAATAGTTTTGCTCGATTGTGTCATCGTTCTTTGGCAATACACTTCAGTGGCCTAATCGGATACGGGTGGGTTCTAGCAGAGCCACAATATATCTGAAAGTTTGTTGACGTGTTTTCAAACTTTATACATTAACAATGTCGTAAAATTGAATGTCGCAAATCGGCTGATAAACTGCTTATCAGTTGAAGCAGCATGGAGTGGCTTGAGTGTTTGTTCAACGCCGTTATCTTCTACATGTAAACCCCATTACTTCATAAACATGGTCCTGAGTGAACTTTAAACCGTTCTACTTGGAAAGATGCATTGAGCAATGATTATAATTCGCGTTCAATCACATGTTGATGCGACAAATAACTATAACTGTGTTCAAATATTTACGAAAGAAGTTATTTCATAACTTATATTTTGTTTTAACATTTTATCATTTTAATCTGCATGTAACGACAATCGAAGCCTGGTTTGTAGAAGAGAAAGCGTTTCAAAGACATTAATGTGCAGTGGATATTTACAAAATGGTGAGGATATGGTCGACATGCGTTCTGTTGGTTTACTGTATAATGAATGGTAAGTGAAGTCATGTTTATGCTTCTTTTCCAAACTAAACATTTTAACACTCTTTCTCTCTCCGTTGTCCAACCCCTTACCAAACAATAACGACATTTAACCTCTTAATTGCAGACCACTCTGTAAAACATTGTGGGAAAAGGAAAAAATGCTGTGACGACCAATTTTTCCTTTTCCCACAATGTTTTTCGATTTTCGATCTATCATAAAAAAAAATTCTAATTTCATCAAATTTTGAAATGTCGTCTGCAAACTTTTTCAATTTGGAACGGTTGGAAATTTGGCGTTTGGTAATGAATCAAGGATTGACGTTTAGTTTTAACTTTTTTATTTTACATAGATTGTAACGAAAGCTTGAAGCTTACGAAATCGTCTATCGACTTTAAATCGCAAGACCCCCTCTCTGTGTGGGTTCAAATCTCAGTAACGGCATTTTGAATTGCATGAGAGGTAGTCTCCCGGCTGACTTACGGAGTGCTGATGGTTCTTCCCGGCTTGACCAGCCCTTATAGTAGTTAAGTATGGGGTCTTCCTCAATCATTAAGAATCTGGCATTGCAATGTAATCAAAATAATGTTGACGCGATGTTAAACTAATGTATAAAAGGGATATACTACACATGATGGTCTGAAAAGGAGAAAACCTAGATACAAAGATTGATTGAAAAGATTTTACACTAAGCAGTACATATTTAAAGATATTTTTAATTGGGCTTGGTTATTTTATTTATTCATGTACTTTTCATGATTTAATTGTAACCGAATGATAGTTGTTTTTGCATATTTGACCAGGTTTGTTCATTGCGTAAACAATGTTGCAGTATCGTAACGGCGAATACCATAACCATTATTGCTTCAAAAGGCTTGTTGGGGCAGAACCATCCGAATTGCGCTCATTAGCTGGGCGACTTCCTCTCACGAGAGTACAAATCGGGATTCAAACTCCGACGGGGAGAAGCATCGTAGTTTCAAAATCAGACCATTCGGACGCCAAGCCACATTCAGCACATATTATAGATGTAGATGGTAATATTCCCGTGTAATCCATCTACATCATTTGACATATTACGAAGGACTTTGTGTTTCCATATACTGTGGGTTTAAATACCACTTAGCCTTTAGATACATCTGTCCTTCACATTATTTAGGGGCCGTTTGGAGAAGTGGTAGAATTACTGAACACGAAACCACATGGTCCCCCTCTTTGTTGGTCATAAAACTATCAGTACTGAGAAAGTTTTTCGTGCAATACTTTATTTGGTATGAGTTTTCATTTCCACAGTCGGTCGCTTTGAAAAGCGGGGTCTCGGGTTCAGAATCTCTATCAGGCTAAAAAGAGGCTTTCTCTAGTTGAGGCAAGACTTAATCCCAAATTGTTCTGGTTTATTCTTAAAGGTTCCTCTCGATCAAACTCAATCCCATATACTCCTAACACTATAACAGCGAGAACATGGCTGACTTATTTTGAATCTTTATTATGTAATATGGGAGAAAGTTCAATATTAAACATACGGGATGATCCGTCGTTTTTCAATGAAGACATTGACTTTTTGCTTAATAATGAGATATCGTTAGATGAGGTCCAAAAAGGAATAAATAAATTAAAGCTAGGAGAAGCACATGGGAAGGATGGTATTAGTGCAGAATTCTATAAGTCTACCATATATGAAATCAGCCCTCTTCTCGTGTTGTTATTTAGTAAGATTCTAAATACAGGGGTATTCCCAGATTCATGGTGTGATTCTGTTATCATACCAATATTTAAATCTGGTTCAAAAGCAGACCCAAATAATTATAGAGGGATTTCCTTATTAAATGTGTTAATATAAGATATTTTCGTCCATTATAAATGATCGTCTTACACGTTGGTCAGTAGAATTTAATATTTTAGATGAGTGTCAATCTGGTTTTAGAGCAGGTTATTCAGCGATTGACAATTCTTTTTGTTTACAAAGAATGATACAAAAATATTTATCACTTAAAGGAGGGCGATTTTATGTTTTATATGTTGATTTTCAAAAAGCTTTTGACACACTTAACCATACTAAACTGTTTACATGTCTTAACAAAAAAGGGATACAGGGTAATTTATTTCGCATCCTTATATCAATGTAAGTAATATCCGAGCACATGTCAAAGTTGATTCGAAATTGACTCCATCTATACTTTGTAATACTGGTTTGAAACAAGGGGATTTGAGTTCACCTACAATTTTTAATATATACCTAAACAAATTAAGTAAAATTATCAGAGAAACGTGTAGAGGTGGTATTTTTATTACACCTGACATTCCAAATATATTCTGTCTAATATTTGCAGACGACGTAGCTAACTGTGCTGATACTGTTATAAATCTTCAGTTGCAACTTAACACTTTTGATTCATTTTGTAAAGAAACGGGCATGATCGTTAATCTTAAGAAATCAGAAATCATTGTTTTTAGAAATGGGGATCCACTTCGACATAATGAAAAATGGACAAATAGGAAAAACAGCATCAGAGTAACTTCCACTTATAAGTTTATGGGTCTTATCTTTACATCGAAATTGTCATGGTCCTCCGCTACAAAGAAACTTGCAAATCAAGTACGAAAATCGGTGTATCAAATTAAATAATTTCAAATTCATTTTGGGAAGTTTATGCATAATGACTACTTTAAGATTTTCGATTCCATGGTCACTCCTATCTTTATATATGGTACTGAACTTTGGGGTTTTGAATGTAATAAACATATAGAACACGTCCATTCTAAATTTTGTAAAGATTTTTTAGGTGTTAATACCTTTGTCAACGACTCAATGGCTTTAGGTGAATGTGGAAGATTCCCTATTGCAGTAAATTATTATATGAAAGTTATAAGATATTGGTTAAGACTTATTGAAATGGAAAACAACAGATAGCCAAAACAATGTTATTTAATGCTTAAAACACAAAATCCAGTTGGTAGAAATAATACGAGAATTTCTTTTGACACAAGGTTTTTGGTTTGATTTGGATTTCACAAGAAATAGGGGACTCAAACCAATTTTGTAAACTTTTTAAACAGATATTAACGGACTGTTCTTTACAAACGTGGCATAGTGACATAAGAAAATTGTATTAATTGTATTGTACAAGGTCTCGATCAGGTTCTTTTCCGATGTTAAATGAAGACATTGCGACATGATTTGTCTCTCCCTCTTACATCTTCATATAATAAATGATTTATAACAATTCGCTAAGGCTATAATTGAAATGAAAATATCATCTTTAAGCAGTACTGGGTCCAGTTTAACTTAACATTTATACAAAATAATTATATATCCAAAACAACATTCCCTCTTATTTCAAATTGAGAAAAGCATTATTGAATAGTTAAACATCATTGGAAACGTATCTCGGAGGCGCTTCGAATGATTTATCACATGCCAATAATGTGTTTTCATTTATGATACCTATCTATTTATCAATCCATGTTTATCAGCTTGGAATTACGTTAACAATTTATCATAAGTTGTTTAGTGAAACGGAACCCTAGCGAAGAAATACCAGTACAATGACTTTGTATGGTGTCCGTTTATGTTGAATTAGTGTTTAGCATTGCGGCCACGTTTTTATCCAATTATGTCGAGATGCTGGTCTCATAACGGATTTAGGAATGCCTCTTACTTAACTGTCCATACGGGCGACTTGACCCATTGGCACTCCGTAAGCTAGACACGAATCTACCTTTCATGAAAAAAAAAATCAACCGATACGGAGAGGGTCCGCGTCATTTCAAGTTCTCTATTCTAAATGCCAGGGTTCTGTTTTAATGAACAGATTAGGAAAAACTAATGCGTAAGTCAAAACTTACAGTCTAAACATGGATAGGATCTTAAACATGACAACACAGTATTGCCATTCGACTCGGAGAGACGATTCCAATGATGTGTTACATTGCAATATTTGTTAGCTCTATAATGAAATAAGGGGGATTGTTCTTTTTGAACTTACGTAAATATTTAGCATAATTTGTTTAGTTAAACGGTACCAAAGTCACGGAAGCCCCACTGTCTTGGTGCGCCACACACAAGTATTTCAGTAATACCAAGTTTTCATTCTGAAATACTGTTGAAAACGACGTATTCCTACATTCAAACCCTTCATAGACAACCCATGCATTCAAAGTTTCTTCAGGGTTCATACTTATTTCAAAATTTCAAAAAACTAGGGAAAGAAGCACCTCAATCAAACTATTCACAGACAACCAATGCATTCAATGAACATGTAAGTTTCTTCTAAGTTCATACTTATTTGAAAATAAAAGAAAACAAAGGAAAGAAAAAACTCAAATGCCACGAAACAATATTGACAGCGTTAATGGAACCAGATCTCAGTTTCAAGCTGACTTGCTTAAGTGATCCAGACAAGATTGCTTGAGACTCTCTGCACATTTCTGTAGAATAGTCTTTCGTCGAAAGAGTCATTACAAACGCGAGAAATACTCTCAAAAAGCAAAACCATATCCTGTTGAAATTTCTTCTTCCAAATTTGACAAAACAAAAGATGTTTCGTATTGACTGGCTTATATTGGATAGGTACGACTCTAAGCTTATCTTTCTTAAAACGGTTTGATTAACCCTTCAGGTGGTGGAACCAACTTCATGCTTTTGCAAGCAGATTGGATCCAAGCCAGCCGCCAATTAAATTGGTGGCTGGCCTGTGATTTAAACTGTTTGCTTCTCTGATTATCTTTCCTCAACAAAATAAGCGGATATTTAGGGTTCTAGAAAGCAGACGACACAAAAATCGATTTTCAGAAAAAATACCCAGCATTCTACGGTTTAACTGTCTAGAAACACCAGCTTTCCGCTAGTCTGATAAAGAACACCTAAACCATATATGAGGTAATTCAGATATGAGGTAATAAGTTACCTGTATCAGCTATGTTTACAACGGTTATCAATATTCACATGACATTGCAATAAGGAAGTTTGCAATGCTTTCGATAACGTTTGGCGACTTACGTAAGTTTTGTAATATTTATTCATTGCATTGGAAACATGTAACCCCCCCCTCCCCCCGTCCAAGAGAAAGGCTATTATTAAACTTCCTTCTTCCGTGTGTACAACGATAACGACATTTGACTATGTTGTTGCAGAAGACTCTGGAAAACATTGTGGGAATAGAAGAAATTGTTTCTTTTCCTACAATGTTTTCTGCCATAACAGAAAATTATCTTTTAATTCATCACGTTTTGAAATGTCTTCTGCAAACTCTTTCAGTTTGGGACAGTCAAAAATTTGATGTTTGGTAAAGGGTTAAAGAAACAACTGTGACAAAATGGAGAACTTGATTTGGATGAGAAAATTCTCCTTACGTCGCTATAATGTCTTACAGTTTTGACATTTTAATTGTTATTAACTAATTGTCTTATGGTCGGTTAAACCATTTCGAAAGAAGGCATGAGTTAAAAATCGAAGAGGAAGTTTAAATCTAGTTAGATAAGAAACTGATAAGAAAATAACCCTGTCTAACTGAACATTCCTCAAAGTATAATGATATTCCGTTGCAGGCTACTTTCGAATGAGTTTTGATTAATAAATGTTCATCATAAAAATAGATTAATTATCGCATGATCAAAACGCATACTTTAAAAGATATAGAGTGCAGAAGATACAGAATAAAATACATGACATTTATATCCAAAAGTAAAATCTTAACTGTAATATCGAGTGTCCCATTGTGTTCGACAAGTGCGCTTTGCACTAACCTGTGTACTACATTTGGAACATCTCGGCCATTTCTTAGAATAACCTCGGTGGTAATGGGGAGCCATTTTGAAAGTAGGCCGGCAACGAAGGGCATGTCCGTTTGCAATCGTATTTACTCGGAAATCCCCGGCACAAGCCGGGGATTGCTGAAAAGATACGATTGACAAAATATGAAATAAAGATGTGTTGATATGATAATCTTTATTGAAAATAGTAAAAGAATCAACATTCAATTGTGATATAAACCTATTTGTGTTTATTTAAATAAATATTTAGTGCCTGTGCATGTTGTTATCATCTGCGTCATCCGCCGGAAATAAGGCGAATTACCCCAGGATTTCTTGTGTATTCATGAACTACCTACGAGGTATATCTACCAACTTATGACGGGGATTGCCGAGTTGATACGCTTGCTGTGTACTTTTGCTTAAAGGCACATAAAAGGAGATTAATGCTATATCAAATTATCTTATTTGGTAAACTTTTGATCAGATTAAGCTAGTCATCACCAAAAAAACCATCAGCAAAACTTGAACATGAAAGTCTACCAGAAATAGCCTAGATTAGCAAGTTTAACAATTCAGATTGTCTCATTCTTCACCTCTGACATTGACAGTTGATACACAAATATTTCAACCGACCAATCAGAATTCTTTATTTTGAATATGTTAACAAACAGGCGTTGATAAACATGATTGAATTGGAGACAACAATATTTCAAGCACAAAATAACTTATGTGAAAGGAATCCTTTTAATATGGTCTAACTGCATTTGTATATTAATTCTTATTACATTTATGAACACAATAAAAGAATTCCATATTTTTCTTTCAGTAATTTATTTGTACTTATCTCTTTATATGTGCCTTTAAAGCATTGTATGTAAATTAATCTACGTGATGTGACGTCACGAGCTAGCACTCAATCAAACTCCTCACAGTGATCTCCCTTTATGGGGATGATCACTGCCATCACAAATGTCACATGACCACCTCCTTAGAAACGAAAATGGCATAACAAGATGGCGGCAAAACTAAAAAAATGTAATCCATTAGTGTTTTATTTATTAACAAAACAAAAAAAATCAACTTAACTGGTCAGAATCAATACAACAAGATATAGTTACTAAATTAAATTAGATATCCGGTAATCTCTTAACAAAACAGCATCATTTGAATTGTGGTGGCAGTGATCGATGCAGCGTAGCAAGGGGAGATTACTGTGAGGAGTTTGGCACTCAATCAGACAGGTGCACGTTTGCACACCCTATTCATATCCCTAAAGTAAGGATTTAACATCTTGCAAATATGGTGAAAGGTTCAAACGTTCTATCACGTAAGAATTATCTTCTGTATCCGTTTTGGGAAATAACGAACATGCGGGACCAGGACTTTTGAAACATCAGTCCAAATTTTCTTCATTCAAGTACAGCATCGTTTATGTTTGAATAAAAGGTAGGAAGAAAGGGGGTTCCTATCGTTTAAGTTAATTTGCATTTAACAAAACAACAAGACATCAATCCATTACATTTGAAAACATGTTACTCATTCACGGCTAATTCTAGTTTATGTGGTAGAATTATGCAAATTGCCCCAAATTTTCCAGAGTGGCAACCTCGCTCAATTTAATGTGGAACCCCTATCGAGTAAGATTTAACAATAAAACTTCATGTTACTCACAATTTCTAGGTTGCCAATTGAACACAAATAGGCTACGCTTGGACTTTACGTAAGTTTTCCACCAACCGAATAGAGGATATCCATGAGATGTAACAATTTACCCCCAACACCGGGTGGAGGCACTCGACCGTTGCAACGCTTGTTATTTACTATAACAACAAAGCGATTCGCCAGTTTATAAAGATAGATATTTGTTGAACTAGTGCAAGCAAACATGTCCAAAAATCGTCTATCTTACAAAGATGGACTAGATTTGGTCTCAAGAAAGCGCTATGAGGAAGGTTTGTCGCTGATAGATGGGTAAGATCCATAGGAACATAAGAAAGGGTGGTGGACAGTGTGAATATATTTTCCCAGCTGTCACACAAACTGACATTTTTGGAATAGTTTCACTGGGGATGGGTGGGCATTGAGAATGAGCCCCAAGGAAAATGGTACTGTCCAGAATACAGGAATTTACTATCTTTAAAAAGAAGTCCATGACATAGGAACAATTCATGTGAATTTTGAAAAATATGCTGGTCATGGGTGCTGGGCATTTACTCTGATGATTACATATACATAGGCGTAGGAACAGGGGGCCAGGGGGCCCGCCCCCCAATATCCAGACGGGGGGCAGAGTATGCTTTGCCCCCCCCCCAATATTGACAATGACAAATGAAGATATTTGAAAAGAAAAATGAAAGAAACGAAATTTAACAGCAGAATAAAACTCAATATGTTTTTTGTGCTTTATCTAATACCAAAATAACTCTATAGACTGTGACACAGCAAACCTGGCCATAAGTAATTTCAATCAGGACTGATGACAGGATAATTCAAAATTATTAGTGCACAACAAACAACTCCTATTTTGTCATCATGGTCAGTTCATTTTCATTTTAACCCATGATAAGGTGAACAGGGACTGTTCCATTTGATATGGGTTATTTCTGTCGAACTGTCCAAATAATGCGCTCCACATGGATAAGTAAGGTCATCATTAAGCTCTGGGATTTTGTTAAACTATCTGGCCCTGGTATGAACCCTTTCAGGTAGTTAAGAACGAACCATCAGTGTTTCAAAGGAGGCTAGACCTTTGAAACAGTTGACTTTCACATCATTTCCCTGAAAGGCCTCCTCTGAGATATTACTGCTAACTGAAACTGATTTCAGATACTCCATTTCAGTCCTGAGTGAAGTCAGTTCACTTAGCATGCCTAGCATGTGTCTACTGTCTAAGTCAGTTTGAGTGCTTTGTGTGGTTGTACTACAATCATTTTGTTGTATGAAGTAAAGAGGGTCGTAAATTTCATCTGTGTCCAGATCTAGCTTCCTTTTGGTCCTCTGCTGGATTCGGTTGTATCTGCCCAGTTGTGGGGAAACGAAATCAGGCCCTGGTGTCGTCACTGTCTGGATTCCAAGACTAGGTGCCCAGTCTTGGTTGTCTCTGTAATAGAGCTCTGCCTTTTTACCGGAAAAGAAACAAATATAATTTAATTAATTAATTAATTTCACTTTAAATATCATTTCTTGCAAATAATAACTTTGTGCTAGGACGAACATAGACCAGAGTAGTGAAAAGGATTTATTAATATTAACATCCATAGTAATTAACTTGATGTACTGTGTAACTATCTTCTTAATGCCAAGTACGTCCTTTTAAAATAGAATATGTCAAAAGCAAACAGGATTTCTTGGTCACTTTGTGATGATTTTGTGTTAGTGACTAGTTAATTTTAATGTAAAAATGTAATTACATACCAGTTATGAAGTGTTCAGAGCAGATAATGGGGTTTCCCAGGTTTTAATCTGCTCAGTTTCGCTGCTAATGGGCCTTGATTCTTAATGATTGCAGGTAATCTGAAGTATTGTAAGTCTTCCTCTCGGTCTGCTTTGTTGGAGCAGCCATAAACCCCCCATTATAACATCAAAATTGACAGGTTAATTGGTTAAATACCGCGACTAGTCAATAGGCCAATCGTATCTACTCGGCAATCCCCGTAACAAGTCGGTAGATATACCTCGTAAGCAGTACATGAATACACCAGAAATCCTGGGGTAATTTGCCTTATTTCCGGCGGTTAACGCAAAATGCACACAGGCACTAAATAGGTATTTTATATATACACAAATTGGCTATTTATCACAATTGAATGTTTTTTTTACCCTTTTCATTAAAGATGATCATATCAACACATCTTTGTTTCATATTTTGTCAATCGGCTCTTCTCGGCAATCCCCGGCTTGTGCCGGGGATTGCCGAGTAGATACGATTGCAAACGGACATGCCCTTCGTTGCTGACCTACTTTCAAAAATGGCTCCCCATTGCTTCCGAGGTTATTTTAAGAAATGGCCGAGGTGTTCCGAATGGTCAATAGGCTTTGTGCGCTATGTATAGTGCAACCGGTGCGAGGGTAAAATAACCTAGCCTCCAGCGGTTTGAGCGGCGGGTCGATTACGTAACATGAAATACCTCTATTGGTTTATATTTCAGTACCGAAAGAAGCATTCGGACTTGAATGTTACGCATGCGCAGACACGAGTGTGAACAACAAGTGTGAACAATATGGTACATACGAAGAGGCTGTGAAAGCGGACAAATCACCCCTTATAAAGAATTGTACTGGAGACTATGCTAAAGTGTGTTATATAGAGACTTATTCTGATAGGGGTAAGTGAAATAGAGAAATTTGGATGGTAAATATTGAATTCTATAAAACCGTACAACAGTTGTACTGTTATATGATAAGCATTCAAGAATACCCTAATAACCTTTGGAAGCAAAATAAGATCGTTTAACATTCTTTAAATTGTACATACAGTGAATTAATATATATTCAAAAGATTAACGTTGATTGTTATATCTACTGCATTTAATTGTTTATACTAAGATAAAGTAATGCTTTCTGGATTAATTATGCTTTCAATAGCTTCTGTATACCCAATAACAATGCAAAAACTGTAATTTTTCAACGACATTTTATTCTGATTTTCAAATTTATTGTCTCTTCTGTGGATAAGCATCCATAAGGCTTATCAAGAGATCTACAAGAAATATTGCGTAAGTTTGTTATATGTAGACCGAATCTGATAGAGGAAAGTGAAAATTTAGGTTTATAAAGAAATCTTTAGAAAACTCTGGTCAAAATTTGTTGTACATGTATGTAGAGCTACTCTGGTAAAAGTCGGCGCATTAGACGATTTGAAAACTCATAAAGAACTGTACAGGAGAGAATTCTTATATGTGTTATATAGAGACATATACTGATAGGGTAAAGTGCACAGGTGTATAACATGACTTAAAAATCTACAGGACATTTTGTTTAGAATGATCACGTAGAAACATTTTCTACATACATGCTGTTTATGACGTTTTGCAAGGGTCATGCGTCTATCCGCAGTATGTTTTGTCATCTTTTAACCCTATTTTTTTTACATCGATTATGAAGCAAGTTCTTGTAATTTACATATATCACTCTCGATCCTGCTCCCTGGATAAATAACCAGTACCTGCGCAGAATGTAGATAAATGTAAAGTCGCAAGGTAAATCCCGCTACTCACAGAAACAGAACCGTCGATTTTCGCTTCTCTGGCCCGACGCTCTACCCCTGGACTACTGTGTTGCGAAATTAGGTGGTGCTATTGTATGGTCCTACATATGCACCAGCCTGCAGAGAGAACAACAAATGCACGATTTTATTTGGCGTGGCCTCCATCTTAACGCATTACCAAACAATAACGATATTTGACGAGTTTGTTGCAGACAACTCTAGAAAACATTGTGGGAAAAGAGGAAATTGCTCGTAACGAGCAATTACTCATTTTCCCACAATGTTTCCTGCCCTCTCAGAAGATTATTCTTCAATTTCATCACACATTGAAATGTCGTCTGCAAACTATTTCAATTTAAGACAGTCGAATATTTGGCGTTTATTAAAGGGTTAAAGTCCCGTTTCTATTCAGATGATCATGTTACATGTGTGGTGACATTATAAAAAGTTCGATAAAGGGAGATTACTGTGGGTGGTTTGTATGGCAGAAACAAGAAGACGGACGCAGCAATATAGAAATGTAACAAAGTTGTTTGAAATAGCAATCAATTATTCTATAGTAGATTACGTTGAAACATGTATTACAAGCGAATAATCAATTGTATTGAATAAATGGATAAATTGCTCATTATCACCAGTGTATGCTTTTGTTGTTATTATTTTTGTGCAATCTAATTAATACAATGTTGTTTCTTTAATCAAACGTACCTTGATGCCGCAAAGATTTTTCTTTGCATGGTTTCAATTGTGATAAATCGCAAACTATCTCATGTGTGATGTGTTTAACTAATAATTACCTAGTTATTAACTTACCTTCCATGCGCGCTAAACGACACAGCTGGTGGTGTGCCTTCCTTCGTTAACCCTTTACCAAACCCCAAATTTTCGACTGTCCCAAATTGAAAGATTTTGCAGACGACATTTTGAAATGTGATGGAATTGGAAAATAATCTTCTAAAAGAGTAAAAAACATTGTTGGAAAAGGAGAAATTGCTCGTTGAGAGCAATTTCTCCTTTTCCTACAATATTTTCCCGAGTCGCCTGCAAAATAAAATGGTCAAATGGCGTTATTGCTTGGTATGGGTTAAACTAATAACAGAACAAATGAAAACAACAGAATAACAACAACAAATTTGTCAAATTCCCTTTTGATGTCGCCTGTAGTCATCTGACCATACTTTTTATTTTGACTAATCACAATATATCCTATGGGAGATTGGATAAATACAAGATCCTAACACACTCCGGCTGGGTGATCACGTGACCAATGTTTACGAAAATGTCCAAACAATATGACCGCGCCATAAGTATATTTACTTTATTCACATATCTTCGCCAAATAAAGCCACATGAGTTGACCATCAACTTTCCGGTTCTGGTGGTGAATGATAACCCATGGTTTATAAAGGCGTTACGTTTAACACTCGGCAGCAAACTTGCAGTCGATGGGTGATATTTTAGGTCATTTGCATCCCTTGACTCGAACTTCTCTGCAGGGTCTTGGGGCAAACGGCACGGCCAAAATGGAAACAACATTCACCAGTGGTTGCGGAAAATTTATCGTCGGAACATGGCGTATACAAAACTGTGAAAACAAAAGCAATCTGCTGAGAAAATGCAGAAATATCTGCTGATTCATAGGCGCCGCCATTTGCAATATGTTATATATCGTAAGCATTGATCACATGATCACTCCACCAATCCCTTTTCTCCCTGTTTGATTCAGGAAACACCATCAGCCATATACGTGACTGCGGAGACGATGATAACTACTCCTTCACCGGTACCCAGCTTGACGTTAAAGGGGCTTATGTCCGGTTTGGATCGCTTTCAACAAATAACGAGACCCGCTGCATATGGGACGGTAAGCACCAGGTCTGCCTTACCAAGTGTACCGAGGATCTGTGTAACGGACCACAGTTGGACAATGGATCGGTCGGCGCTAGGGGAATATCCGGGCTCTATTTACTCGTGATGGGGGTTCTCACCATGTGGAAACACGTCTAACGCTCGTCATGTTCCGAGTTGTTTGAAAAGTCCGGACTTTTTGATACTTTATATTTACTAATCCTAAACAAGACATAATTTATAGTTTGAAATATCGCTATATTGATTTTGCTCGACATTTGAGTTATAATGATAAACACATCCTTCTTTTTTGTCCAATGTAAAGGGCACTCTCTCAGATTGACACAATATTGTAAGGTATACGCGCGATAAAACTATGTAGCAATTCAAAACACAATTTATCAAATGAAATGCCGCTATATTGATTTTGCTAAACATTTGAGTTATAATGATGAACACATCCTTTTTCTTGTCTAATGTAACGGGCTCTTTTTCTCTTTCTCTCGGACGGACACGTTTTTGTAAAGAATGTGAACGATGACTTCCTTTTGTCACAATGGTTTCTTAAGGTTGTTTATACGTAATGATTTCAATATTTCTCCGATTTATGACCGTTAACCGACGTTTGTAAAGGTATCCAAATGAAATTCGTTTACCTCTGCAATCGTCGGAAGCAAAGACCTGTCCAAAATGTTGCGTGGCCAGTTCCCATGTCATACCTTATAGCTCGTAATACAGGTGCTTGGTGGACTAGTTTCATTAATCCATTTCCAAACAATAACGACATACCACGTTGTTGCAGACGACTCTGGAAAACATTATGGAAAAAGATGAGATTGCTCGTGACGAGCAATTTCTCCTTTTCCCACAATATTTTCTACCCTATCAGAAGTTTATTTTTTCAATTTCATCAAATTTTGAAATGTCGTCTACAAACTCTTTCAATTTTGGACAGTCGAACGCTTGACGTTTGGTAAATGGTCAAGAGAAGGCTACATGAACTATTTAGGTTATTCAAAGTAATAATGTGAAAATGAATGGTGAACTATACTGACTGTGATAAAGTAAGTGTCGATATTGAAATGTAACTAGAATTTTAGACCACATATTCAACCATGATTGAATTATTTGTACTGTTTTCTCTGTATGTCTGTAAATCATATAACATTTTGAAAAATAAAGATTTTGAAGTGAATTAAAACAAGTTAATTTGTGAAATTTCATATACTCTTTGAAACGAGAGGGACGTATGGTTTGGGCAGCTTTATGGTTCTTCCACAGTATTTTCTCTGTATGGTCCGTTAGTCCTAAATAGGTTTAGATATCGTCGCTAATTGATTCTTGAAATCCCAAGAAGTCTTTGAAATTTGTTTAAAGGTACTTATTCATAGATATGAGGAAATTTGGAAGTTAAGCATTGATGTCATTAGAACTGAACAACAGCTGTGCTAGTATATGAAATATTCAATGGAATTGAAATAACATCGTTTTTAATTCTTTAAAGTATGTATACACTATACAGTGACTTAATGTGTTTTTTGATCCAAAAGAGTGGTACCGTATTTGAGATCCGCATATGATCTGTACATACTTTGATAAAATGATGCTTTCTGAATTACTTATGCTTTCAATAGCGAATATATACACGAATATTTTATTGAGACGTAAACTTACAAAGTTTCTTGTCATTAAAATAATATTCAAAATATACAAACAAATCAAGGTCACATAGAAAAAGGAAGTGGAATGCAGAACTGGAGTTAACGTTTGCATTACGCTGAAATAAGCGTTTCCGTTCCAAACGGACACAATCTACGCTTGTAACAAGCTGAAGCTGAGTCCTTTAAGAACCAAAGCACTTGCATTAGACATTCGAGTAGGGCAATTGGCACAATTTCATGATTAAGACTCCTCTTAAAAAGAACTCTTTGGTAATCCATTAACAAAAAAGAGAACATAGATCAATTTATACGGTCTAGCATAACTACGGTCTGAATCCAGAATCACGACAACCCAGTCCTGTAGTTACGTAACTCCGGAGGCAAACCGAAAGTAACATTTGAAAAAAATAACCGCAGAAAAGTTCCGAACGGACTTTAAATAGCTACTTTTAATTGTATATCAAACAACAATACAATTACTGTATCTTTTAAACGACGTTTCTTTTTACTTCTAAAGTTTCTTATCTGTGAACAAACACCTTTAACCTTTTCCCAAACAATAACGACATTTGACGACTTCGTTGCAGACGACTTTAGAAAACATTGCTCGTGACGAGCAATTTTTCCATTTTCCACAAGGTTTTCTGCTCTTTCTGAAGAGTATTGTTCAATTTCATCACATTTTGAAATGTCGTCTGCAAACTCTTTCAATTTGGGACAGGTGAACATTTGTCGTTTGGGTTTTTACAACATCTCAGTAGCTGAGTTATATTGTAATGCCAGGCTAAAAGTCGATGGAGAAAGTTTTAATGTTTCACATTAACCCTTTACCAAACGGCAAATCTTCTGATAGGACAGAAAACATTGTGGGAATAGGAGGATTTGCTCGTGGTGACGCTTACCCAAATGTATTAAATTAAAGCGGCATTTACCATTTCCTTCATTACAAGAGTCATTACAAGAGTCAGTATGGTATTTAGCAATCAAACTGAAGATTTGCTTAATGATTCATCACATTAATCGAATACGTTGATTTATGCAATGTGATGAACAGGGTTTATTCATGATTCCATTTGCCATTCACTCATATATAAACAGTTATAACATATGAGAATGACACCCTAGTCACTCGTTACTTGTCAAGGCATCCACCCAACCAATCCACCGCTGATACTTTTCCTACCAATTTTCAATTCTTTATTTGGCAAAAAAACAGCATATAAACGCATTTTGGCAATACAACATTCACAAATATTGTACATTCAAACATTTACTCAAGCATATCAAATATACAAACATGGCAAAGATGAAGAGTTCACCTAACACGTAAAGCACAAGTTAAACGATCTTACTTATATAAATACAGTAAAGGGTTACAACATCCCACAATGTCCAATGTGGTAGCACATGACGATTATGATGTATGAAAAATCAACATGTTCTCTCTGATAACAGGTAAAAACCATCTTGACGAAGGGAGAATTCGCTTGTCAGAAGCAATCTTATTCTTGGTGGGAAGTATTTCCAAAGGCTAATGCTGTGAGTGTAGTAAAGTTGGGATATTGTAAAGTACGAGTTTAAAACTCATCTTCTCGATTCTGTTTGTTCTGTCATTGAAATATCCATGCATAAAGGGACCTGTTCACTCAAGAGAAAACTTGGAAGTCGATGTAGAATTTTGTTGAAACAATACCATATTTGTGTGATATACAATTAAATGTAGGTATTGGAATCATATCTAATTAAAGAAGCGCCAATTTATCTAAGTATGTTAACATGCGTTAGATCTCAAAGGGTATGTTACGCTGTTGTATTAAAATACATGATAATCCACTCTATACACTCTTTAAGCAACTAGAAACAGTCTACAGTTGCGTTCAATGATATTACTTCGGTGTTTATTATATAACAGTACAGTTGATACGCAGTTCAAAGGACATTAATTGTAACCACATGTCCTAACATCTGTGAAGAAACTTCCTTGAGAACATTAAACAATATTTACGCAACTTTAAAGGGATAAAGATACACATATAAAGATTGTGTCGTTGAATATATACATATATGTCATACATATGATTATGACACTATCAACTTTATAGAGATACAGAATAGAGTGTGATTATTCTGATTTGTAATAACCTTTCGAAAAACTGAAGAAAAATGGACAAGTTTGAGCTATGGATTTAAGCATTAAACATTCTTATACCTATATATTCGTTAGATCTCCGTTGGGCACTTTCCGGAATGTTATGGGAATTTCTTGTTAATTGTTCAAAGTAAAGCATACGTTGAATAAATAGCTGTTATCCTCGTTACTGAGCAAGTTTCTTCTCCAGAAGATACAAAGCTTAACGTAGGATGTGTCCTTGTTAGTAAAAGTGCTTCTTGAAATAGAAGGCTTCTGCTTTGGTAAAGGACCTCATAGATGTTGTTGGGTTCTTATTGGTGGATATGTTACTTGAAGTCGTAGATGACTCCGTTGGTAGAGACATCACTTTAAGAAGTGTTATTGCCCATGTAATGAAGACGTTACTTGAAAAACAGATGGCCCTCGTTCGTAAAGGAATAACTAATATGAAGAAGGGTCCCTCGTTGGTAGGGTCTTTTGTTGTGGAAGAAGGGGTCCTCGTTGGTAGAGTCTTTTGTTGTAGAATAAGGGTCCCTCGTTGGTAGATTGTTTTGTTGTGGAATAAG